>JAOTQJ010186649.1:0-22197 GCA_025642045.1 Solanum sejunctum | reverse complement strand
TCAAATTTATACATACATATGCAATAGGAGAATCATGTAGATCTCCCAAAACTCCTACTACTACTACTATATATATATATATATATATATATATATATATATATATATATATATGCCTAGATTGAAATGTGATCTTCTACACAGCTTCCAAAATTTATCTTTGGTGGCTATCCTCAAGCATTATCTCGGGTACTCCCTACTATAGAAACAACTATCACCAAGCATGAAGCTTAGAGGTGTAAAAGCTAAAAGTTAAGAACCTTAAATCCCTCAATTTACTCTTCTTAAGTCAAAGGGAAATAAAATTGGAATATGGTAAATAGACCAAGTGAACAAATACATCAATAGTATCAAGTAGGATATTTAAAGATCTAAGTATCAACGGTTTTTGGAATAATTTTTACAAGTTATTCAAATATCAAGTTTTTCCTAGTATATAGGTCATGCCGTCACACCAAACATAATCAAGTATCAACAAGGACCGAAGCCCTGTATCAAGAAGCGTGAAAACCTAATTATCAAGAGAACTAAGAACCATATTAAGAGTGACTTTTTAGTTCATGCATAAAATTGATTGCATCAATACTTAGGGCGAATAAAAAATTCATAATCAAGATGAAAATTGATCTTAACAAGAGGCATGCCAATGGTGACAAAGTCATAGCCACAAGAAAGACAAAGTCCACAAGGACAAAATACCCTTTGTACAAGTGTATATAATCGAAACACTAATAGCATACCCCAGGGATTTCTATGTCAAAACTCTGGACAAAACTTGTCCTAACTTGTATCCACTGTTTTGAATCCATAACTACTAAATTAGGTCCCAATATACATATAATAGTTGTATATACATGTCTAGGGGTTACAAATAACTAAGGAGTATCACAAATTATAGCTCACACATCAAGATATACTTAAAATTCTAACAACAGTACATAGAAGGCTTCTCAGACAAAAAATTAGCCAGAACTTTCATTATGTTTCACGCCTTCTTTATATACCACATAAGCAGATTCAAATTTTCATATAAATATAAAAGTTGTCGGTATATGAATATCTCCCAAGATAGTAGTTTAAATTACTTGCAAGGTATTTACGCCAAAAACTTGAGCTAGAAATCAACTAAACCACCTTTAGAACAAAATCCTATACCTTTAACTATTTTGATATCATCACTTAAATATGATTAACATATCATGTGTTAAATTCTTCATATGCTAGTAAGTGTTATGTAAGCTTAAATCGTACAGAAGTTGCATCCTCCCGCGAGGGTTGCCACAAGTGTTTTATAACAACCTGGCCTAACACTGTGAATTATTGTCCACTCTTGGGCCTAGCCCATAACAGATTTGTCCCTTTGGGCTCACTCCAAAAGGTGCCTCACAATATATAGATCAATCTTTTACTTATATACCCAATATCTCTCCTGTATTTTTGCTATTGTGGGATATCTTATCTTAAGATGGGTTGATATATACAACCCCTCTATGGACTCAATGTCCTTGCTGAGGGTTGCCCCACCGCAAGGGATTCACCTAGACTTAGCACTGGTGTTTGGCCTGCCTCACTAGGATTCACCTAAACTTAGTTAAACTCTAGCCCCACACAGATAAGGCTAATACATGAATGGTTCTGATACCATCAGTAACAATCTATCTTGAGATAATATGTGCCATATCGACAAAAACATAGGAAAGATGCTAGACATATAAGTAAATAAATGATCTATATACCATAACGCACCTTTTGGGGTATGCCTAAAGGGACAAATCTGTGATGGTCTAGGCCCAAAAGAGGACAATACTTCATAGTGTTGGGCCAATCCTTTACTTATATACACAACATCTCTCTTATGTTTTTGCCAATATGGGACATCTCATCTTAAGATGGGTTGTTTCAAATGACATCAGAGCCACACTTATGTCAGCCTTGTTGATACGGGGCTAGAGTTCAATTGAGTTTAGGCGAATCCTGGTGAGGCGAGAAAAACCTCAATGCTGAGTCTAGGCGAATCCCATATGGTGAGGAAAACCTCAGCGAGGATGCTGAGTCCACAAAGAGGGCATATGTAACAACCTATCTTGAGTAGAGATATCCCACATCAGCAAAAACATATGAGATATGTTGGGTACATAAGTAGAGGACTGGTCTATATATTGTTAGGCACCTTTTAGGGTAAGCCCAAAGGGACAAATTCGTGATAGGCTAGGCCCAAGAGCGGATAATGCTTTATAGTGTTGGGCCAGGTCGTTACAATTACAATGCAATATGGTGCTTGCATTTCTGTTGTGGATTAGTGATGTCAAGTCTTTGCGATTTCTCCTACCACTACTCCAAGAGGAATAGATTCACTTACACTCAAGTTTTTAGTTTTGAAGTGATTTATGGGTCTATTATTTCCTTTTATTGAGAGAGAGAGAATACATATCTCTTTAATTTTTAACTTGTGGCAGCTCTAACACAAGCAGAGGAAATAAAATGATCAGTTTTCTTCTCACAACCATTGCTAGAGTTGTGCTTGGTATTTTCTTAGTCGTATCATTTTCTACAGTTTCATTGACCAAGAAAAAGGAGTTAATTTGGTCATTGAATATGTTAATATATTTAATCATGGGTGAATTTAAGATGAACATCAAATGGGTTATGAATTCTAATTGTCTTTGAAGAGCAAATGCCACTACATTTACACACATGCAAATGCGGAAAACATACTCACTACTTGTTATGATGTCTCATTTTTTTCTCTCGTCATTGCATAAGAGCTGATAAGATAATCCGCTTGTATATTTCAATATTGCAGCTGGACTTACCTTCTAATCTTATTGGTTTAATTAATCTCACTTACATTAATGAGAAGTTTTCTGGCCTTTCAACCCAAGATTTATTCAATCTTTTGTCTTCTCTTAGGAGCCACAAAGGCCATTCACACAGCCACAGGCGTTCCGACACAAAGGTAATAATATTTGTTGCTCATATAGGCTCCAAGCTGCTTTTGTTGAGATATGCAACAAAGTTTCTTATTGTCATTTTATTGTTACATTCGGATATTAAGTGTCCATTTATATTTTATAGAGTTAGACATTGTATTCTGTCTCTTGGAAACTTATGCTGCCTTTCAGAACTTATCCTATTTGCACAAATAATGTAGATATGGGTTCCATCAAACCCTTGAGTTGCTTAGAGATCACCAGTGGATATCATTGCATCAGAGTCTGATCTTTATCCTCGAAGGTTGTGGAGCCTAGCCTGTGAGGTCACTATTTCTCAACCTTGACACCTATCTAAAGTTGTTATTTGATTATTTATTTATTTTTTCAAACTTGGCAACTGCTTTATGCAAATCAATATATATAGTGAGGTTTAGAAAGCAAATTGATCCTGAAAATGCTTTATAGACTATAAAATGTGATTAAAGTGTACTGCAAGAGAAACAAAGGAACAAATATTTAACATATCTCTCTAGATTATGCAATAGCATAATTGTCTATATAGTCTAAACAAAAGGAACTTCACTAAAAAAAGAATGAAGAAAATATAGCCATAGAAGAACCTTACCTCATTAAGAACAAAGAGGTCTGGTTGGAAGCCAAATTCTTTGAATGGTATAGGTTAAGAAGAGCTCCGATGGTATCCATCCAAAACCTAACCTTCCTCATAAGAATCTGGACCATTTAATCGATCTTTGACCAACTACACCAAAAAGGACCCACTTATTACCAATCAATAAGATAGTGAGAACTATTGTAGTTTCCAACCAATATAGCGTACTAACAGAAGCAGAACGTAAGTCTACCATTATAATAATTTCATCTGATACTAGATTCCTTTTACCCATGTATTCCTTTACATGCTTTCCATTTTTAGATCCTGTTTCAATCTTGTAACATTGGGACTTTTTTACAAAAACAATCACCATATGCATAGGATACTTTTTCTTAAGAATCATATATAGTTTAACAGAAATACGCCCATGAAACATGAACTAGTAAAGTATGATAAGATTTAAAATGGATAAACAATATGCATAGTGTAACCCTACGTTTGTGGTTTGTAAAAGGTAGGGTATCCACCAGCCACCCTTACATTGTGAGGTCTGGAGATTGTTTCTAATATGATAAGATATATCAAATTGAGGGTCTTCACTTTGGAAGTCACAAACTAAATTGTATACAAATCAAACATTGCCTACATTTAGATTTAGAACTTGATGTGATGTTTACCAAATCAAGATAAATTTTCAATATATATATATATATATATATATATATATCAATTTCTACTACTCCTACTAATGTATAATAACCAAGTAACATCTTAAATTTCTTTTGAAACTTAACCACATCGCAGTATTCATTGAATCATATCAAATTTCAGAAGTTCTGACCAAAATTCACCATAAATCAACTTACAAAATAACTAGCAATACTACTTTAACAGAGCTTATCCCCTACTGGAAGCATACAAATTATACCAAAACAGAACTATTAACCCTAACAAAAAGCAAAACAGGACAATGTATGTCTTAATAACCATTATGATAATTGTTCTTTTCGTCAAATGGTATTACTTCAAATGGAAGGGAAGGATAAGTCTTTTTGTAAACAATACTAATGATCTCTTTTTGTGGAAAAAAAAGTAGTAGATCTGGTATTGAGACCATGCAATAAAAGCTAAATTCTTAGTTGCTTGTCCTATTACATGTTCAAATGATAATGAATATGTTTTTGGAATGGATTTCACCGCACGTAGAAAGTCTATAGGCTGTTAGTCAATCAAGTTCACAAGCAACATCTTCAAACATTCATTTACCCTAATCATTTACTCCTTTATTCTTCTATTTATTTACTGTTTTTGAGGTCTCCCTCACTGTTTTCATCTATTGATTGTTTGTATTTTGCAATGTCTTATTAATCCTTTCTGTAAAAGGTATCTAATACATTTCTGTACTGCCTATAAAAATATATTAGTTTAATTTATTAAAAGGTCTTTGTAATTTATTTTCTAAAAAAAATATGGTGTAGGGAGTGGTATACATATTTCATAGTTTATCTCTAAAAATTGCTCATAGATGAATTATAGTATCACCAAGATTAGATAAGTTAGTCATCAAGGTATATTAAAGCGTCATCAATATTATGACCACATCAAAGAAAGCTATATGAAAATTAGGATAGAATGGGAAAGCATTAATGTTTAGAATGAATTCACCACAAGTTACTGCCAGAAATTATAGGAGTCTGGCGTTTTATTCTTTGAATCTGCAAAATTTCAGTTCATTTGAAAGATAAGAACAAACATTTCTCTATAGAATTGCATAAGTGAAATAAAGGAATGCCAAGTTAAGAGAGTAAAAAATGGCACATCTTTTGTAATTAGTAATATGAATTTTGCAAAGAGAGCCTAGTGTTTTCGTGAGATCATTATCATCAGTTTCATATGTAAGGATAATTCAAATGTTAATTTAAAATCATAGCTACCTTGCAACTAGATCACAACATTCATTTTTAGTAGACAATCTATCACACTTAAAGGAGATTTGTCGAAGAGAACTTCTTCAAAGATGAAAGGATTGTTCTCATCTAGTTAGTGGGAAATGGTGATGATCTAACTGTAGCTATAATATTTTGAATACAATATCCTTTAAAATCAAACAATTTAGTAATTTGAGTATATCAAGCAGATTTAGAAATGTTAAATTTCTAAATTTTGATAAGAGAACTGCTTGCCACTAAGAAAGTTTCCTTGCACCCTAACCCAACCCCACCCTTATGAAAGGAGATAAAAAGGTGAGTAATCAAGTTAATACATACCACTGAGACTATGAATGCAGTACGAAGTTTCTCCCCATTTTTTTTACTCTTTACTATCAGTGAAAACTGTAACTTCTCGAAGTGTTCCTATGTCATGCTCACACAAACTATCCCCATTCCACAATTCACAAAGAAAGTCATTGCTTCTGGTGTAGCCTTGGATGCAACCATAACTAAATAACCTTCATTTTCTTTGTTGTCATGAACTGTAACTAGCACCATCTGCAATAAGTATTTAATTGATTTATTTTTACATAATATAAGAGAAACTCTAGTTAACTTTTTAAGAAGAATCTACCACTCCTTGGCGAATGTATTCGATACCCTCAGTAACAGATAAAAAACTTTTTGTTGAACGATCCAAATTGAATTCATCATCTGAAAAAAAGCCACTTGTTGTAGGAACACCATCTACTGCTAGCATTTCAAAGGTTATAACATCAGGTTGAGTCTCATTTTCTATAGAGAGGCTACTAAACAAAGGTATTTCTTGCTTGGGCTGAGAATGGATGTCTGCTTCACCAGATAAGAATGCAGAATTAATCACAAAATCATTCTTGATGTTTAAGTGTCCTCTAGCATTAAGTTGTATGAATGATCCTGAAGAGATCCCATTAAGAGAATCTAGATCTCCAGAGTGTAGTGCATTGAACAACTTGAAATTCTTTAATGCTCTAAAAAAAAAGTTAGAAGATTAGGGAGAACTCAAAACACTACAAAAAAATAAGAAATTGAAAGGTGAGAAATCAATATATAAACAAGAGAATATAGAATGTTCAACCACATTAATAAGTCAATCAATCCAATCAAAAAATCAATTACTAGCAAGCTCCTCATGTATATCTTATTTAGTCAGATTATCCGTATTGATATAGGAATAATCAAAAAATATAATAGTTAAAAACCTTAGGAAGAGTTGAAGCTTCTCCATGGTAAAGGATGTAGTGTGATGACACAATCAAAGATAAATTTCCTTTGGAACCTTTCAGGAAAAAATAATTAGAATCAAACTACATATCTCAAAACTTTGAAGAAACAATTCAAAGTTGCTTGAGTTGTACACACTTAAAATTTGCTTGTGATTATTAATATTTTTAATAATCATGATGTTTCTTCCCTTTGATTATATCCTTCGCGTGCCCCTATAAGACGCTTCCTGGAATAATCGAAACATGTTTCTCAGTGAGATTATAGTTTCTTGTAATTTTCTGCACAAACCAAATATACCTTCATCTCTTGTGATTATGCATGCTTACAATTGCATTTTGTTAACAGTTTTAAGAGAATTTTACTTTTATGTTGTTTCACTGTGATGGTTGGACAAGTGAATAGATGCCTTGTAGTGGTCAAAGAGGGCTATCCATGTTATTACAGTAAAACAAACTAAATGGTAATTATTTTTGAAACTTTCTTTGTTCCTAAGTGGTTAAGTACATTTTCGTGCATTGGCCAAAAGTTTATTGGTTATGTTGAAAGGAGGAATGCAAAATGCTTTTTGCATCCGGATATTGTAGCACCCTATGACTATATATTTATTTGGGATGAAGACTTGGGACTTGATAATTTTGATGGAGAGGAGTAAGAATGATTTTCACACATTATTGTGAATCAGGTATGTTGAATTTACAAATTCTAATGTTTTATTGCAAATGCAACTTTAGATATATAAAGTTCTTGAAACAACATGGGTTGGATATTTCATAACCTAGTGTAGCATCAAACAGTGAGTTGTCATGGTAGATGACAAAAAGACGAAATAACACTGACATCTACAAGTAGAGACACTTGCATTACTCTCTATACCTGCAAACTAGAGCATCCTATTCACACATATAACTTGATCTCATATAGAGTCTATTGTTTATGCTTACAGGGAAATAGAGGAAAAAACCTGGTTGGTGCGTTGATCTGCACTTGCCACCATATGCAGGGTATGTTAATGCATAATAATTTTTCTACAAGCTAACTTCTCATTTTATGGTTGGTATTATTAGCTTTTCTTTTTGTAATCTACAATCAGATTTGTTGAGATCATGACATCTATTTTCTCTAGAAAAGCACGATGGTGCATTTGATATATGATCCAGGTATGTACTATCATCTTTTTTTGATATTTATTACAGCTAACCCTCTTTCCTTATGGCCCTCCCACAATCTAGAAAAACAACCCTGCAAAAGTTAGAAGTATAAAGTAAATTTAAAATCAATAATGCACATAAGAGGAGGCACAGTTGGAACATAGTAATCATTTCGTGAATGCAATGGGTTGGTTAGCAGTAATGGTTATCTTCCTTCAATAGGGACAAGCAGAGGAAGGGAAAATACCATGTGTAGGGGTATGTTGCAATATATGATCCTCCACAATATTGAAATTTGACCAAGAAAGACTCATCATAAAGAAATATGAAAACACAATAATAACAAAAAATGATACTATCACATTTTGTATTTGCAAAGAACTTCTAGAATGGGTTCAAATCATTTGTTTTCCTGAATAAAATTATGCTTGTTCTTTTTATTATATTACACAAGATTAGTTGTTCTATCTGTACTTCCAGGCATTATTTGGAGAAACCTTCTCTATGAATTTTCTAACATATTTCATCGTCAAAGTGTCTTCTTGGAGGTAATTGTAGGCTTATGCACTAGAAGTTGACCAATACAAAAAAATTATAATTTTTGTTAACGAAGCAGATCTTCCACACGTTTCTATTAGGTCAGTATGTTGATAATATAGTTGTTGTTTCCCATCAGATCTATTATTTTTGGATGTGCAATTATATGGTTCATGTTTTATCTACAAAAAGAAATAGGCTGAATACTTAGACAAACAAGGGCTTCTTTTTTTGTTCTGGTCAGCTAAAGCTGCCTCCGCTACACTCAGTGCTTCGCACATGCCAGCGAGCTCTCAAGAGGCAGGTGATGCTGATACGAAAATATTTAGCATTGGCCCATTTATAGTCTACATCAAAGGAAATAGTTTTGACTAGAAATAGGTCATCAAATACTAATGAAAACTTGGCACCAACAATCTAGAAGTGTGACGGTGGGGTTTTGGGTTATCCTAATGTTGGGAAAACTTTAACTATTAAAGCTTTGGTTAGAGAAAGCCGTGCTGGTATAACACCTACTCATTGGAAGCCGAAAAATTTTCAAACACTTGTGATTTCTTTAAACTTACTCAATGTGATTGAACTGGTTTAGTGTTTCATCATTCATAAGTTGGAGAAATAAGATGATTGCATGTGGTGTTTTTCCAATTGATCGAATCATTAAGCATCAAAGGTTGTACAGGTGGTGGAAAATCAAGTCCCTAGAAAAACTATCGAGTAAGTCTGCAACACATCTCTACCGAAACCAAATTCATACGAGCCAGAGTTTCGTCCACCTATTGTTGTAGAACTTTTAAGAGCATAATGTGCCTCTCATGGTTATGTTGCTTCAAGTAGGTTGCATGATGATATAAGAGCAGTACTTTAGATGTTGAATGATTGTACAATATTGGGCCTATGCTTAAATCGGCCAAGACATCCTAGTATTATATATAAATTAGTAGTTGACAAGTTCTGTTGCTTATAATAGGGTCCCTTTTTCTATCAATTTTGTTGGATTTACTAGTTATATACTTATCATCAAAAGTGTGAACTACACAATTTATGAATGAAGGTAGTCATTATTAATAATGGCTATTCCATTCTTCATTAAAGCTTGAAGCTTTTAGCGTTAAATTAAGTTGATTTACTAGTCAAAACAATTAGAAGCTAAATAGGAGAAATAAGATATTTTCACAAGGATATTCTAGAATTTGTAATTGCCACCAAAGTATTATCCTAAAAATTTAAATTTTTAGCTGCAATTTTATTGAAGGTACCGGCTATAGAAATGGACACTACAAGAGAATAATTAGACATTTCAAATCTGATTTAACAAACATCTTAATTGCCGCTAAAACTAATGTAATTCAGCAACAATTTAGTTTAATTTATCAACTATAAAAATAGATACTATATGAGCATAACTAACTTATTATTCTTTATTTTGCAGTCATTTTAATTGTTGCAATCAACTGCCGCTAAAATAAATTTATTTTAGTGGCAATTTGATTGAATACACCGGCTATAAATATGAACACTATATGATCACATCTAACTACCTTGGACTGAATTTAACAAATATTTCAATTGCTGCAAAATAAAGTGAATTTTAGTGGCAATTGAGCATATTTTACCAGCATTTGCCATAATGCCCGCAAAAGCCTTTGTCGATGCTCTATACAACAACCAAAATTCATTGGTTGGTAAAGGCTATAATGACCATTATTATGGCCTATAATATAATTTTTAATTGTTACTAAATCCTCTTTTTGTTGTAGTGGGAGTTTGCAAGGGCACTATGTGATCTAGGTGCTAGCATAAATCTAATGCCCTTTACGATCTACAAGAAACTTGGATTGGGAACCCTTACTCCAACTAGCATGCGGTTATTGATGGTGGATCGCATAATGAAGAAGCAGTGGGGATATTATATGATGTGCTAGTCAAAGTTGAGAAGTTCATATTCCCTGCAGACTTTTTGATCTTAGATTATTAAGTTGACTTCGATGTCCCAATTAGCTTGGGAAGACCATTCCTAGCCACTGGATGAGCCCTAGTTGATATGAAAACTGGTCAACACAGGTGTATATTGAGTGACAAAGAAGTCATCTTCAATATCTATCAGTCCATGAAGCATCCAAATGAGTTGAAGAGTAAAGTCTGGGTAATTGGTGCAGCCTGAGTAACTAATTTGTCCAAGTTGTGCGGCAACACTAAATCAGGCGCTGCTCGGGAGGCACCCAAGGAACCTGGGTGCTTAGGAACCCAGGTATATTTTTTTGATCCCATATGTTCTATTTTGTTTTGATTTCGTGCATTGGGGACAATTCACATCTTTTTTGATGGGGGGTGATTAGTTATTAGCCTTAATGAAGTTTGAGTAGCTTAGATCTATAACTACCCCAATTTTTGATCCTGGAGTTTTCTTCCCTATGTTCTTTTTCCCTATGAATATTTAATTTCTATTGAACTAACATTTTTAGGATGTTTAGATAATATTTGTAGCATATAGTACTAATGCTTGTGGCGTATAACATGTTTTTGTGTTTTGTTTTTAAAAATGATACCCACAAAAAAAATTATTTTTGATTAAGCAGATAGACAACAACCATGCATGTTTAGGTGTGTGACAATATTTGTTCTGATAAGTGAGGGTACATTGAGATAAAAGCAAGATATGTAAGTCTTTTTTTAAATTATGTAGGTAGTGCCATGTAAGTGTGAGCAAACTTGATAAACTCATGTGTTTTGTGCTAATTCAGAAGTTGCCTTGATAAACTCATGTGTTTTGTGCTATTTCAGAACTTGCCCTATTACACTAAGTTAGATTGTAGATTAATTGGATTAGAAAAGGATTTAGGCCATTGTTCCTAATAAGCCCACTTTAACCTAAAAATGACCAACCAAATTGATGATATATCCCTTGTACCTAATGTTTGAGCCTAACATGTACCTGTTCTTTGAAAATACCTGATTAACCTAGCCTTGCTAGTTGTAAAATCCTGAGATTGACCTAGGTCTTTCCTTAAACATTGTGTACCTTGAATGAGGCAAAAAGTCTAAGTTAAGGATGGCTACCAAAAGTGGCCCTCGTTCGAAGGATGGATATTGTGCACCTCACAATAAGAGAAAAGCCTAACTTAAGGGTGGCTGGTGTAAGGCTGAAACACAAAAATAAGGGGGTGAGTTGGAAATACAGGGAAAAAGAAAAACCATGCATTGGGTGCAAAAAAAATAAGTGATGCCTTAATTATAAGATATAAAAACAAATAGAGTGTAAAAATAAGGCAAAAAGCTGAAAAATAAAAAGAAAGCACCCAGAAAAGCATGAAAAAGGAGAAAGGGAGAATATGGTGAAAATAACAGAGTTGGTAGGGAAAAAGTGTAGAAAATCGCAATGTCAAGAAGGGCCTTTAGTCACTATTTTCACATAATATCATACTAAAGCCTCCTGAGCCTACGTTACAAGCCTAGAAAGTCCTAAAGTGATCCTAGTCTGATTATTTGAAGATTTGAGTCATGAGTATAGGGACAAGCCTATGGTGTTAGTCATTATGTATGAAATATCTTCTATGAGAGTGAGTATTTTTGCATAGTCCCAAGGTCAAATATGAAAACATCATTGAGTATCAAATATGTAACTTCTTTCTATGAAGGCACTGGCAGTGCATTGTTAGTAATAGACTTGTTTAGTGATTGTGAATTATTGATAATACCTTGCTTGCTATGGTTGTGTTGTCACATGTACCAATTTGTCTAGGTTTGCTAAATAGTTATCTAATCCTTTTTTGTTAAAGTTGGTTTGGGTATTAGAGTCTAAGATTTATGTGATGTATGCCATGGAGTTGAGTTTTGTGTTATACTATATTGTCTATATAGATTGAGTCCGTCGCTTAAGGACAAACAAAAATTTTAAGTTGAGGGTGTTGATGTGCTGCCAAAATACAACACTTTTGATGCTTAAAACATGGAATTTTGTGTGTTCTCAATGCGATGTTAGTGGTTTTTATGTGTTTTTGTGTTTATAATTGTAGAATTACAAGTTGGCCATGATTTTGGAAAATATTGCTGAAGTTGGTTTTTTCTATTATATATGACTGACTACGGGCCGTAAGGAGGTTTTATGAAGATTTCCAATGAGGGGCTAATTTCTAAAGTTAAATCTAAGATAATGCGGATGAGTCATAGAAGAGGATTCGTGCCTTAAGGATTAGAGACATTGACTTTCAGGAATTTCATCATATGAAACCCCTTTTATGGGTCATAAATGTCACGACCCAAGAATAGGGCCTAGACATGATCGACAAATGAGGAAATAGAAGGAACCTCAAACAAGCCTCGTAGCATATCATTACACATCCTTTGTCACAGAAGCAATAAAATACAATAAGGAATAACAAATTGGTATAACCGTGGCTAAGGTAACACTTCCATATCATGAACAACAAGAGTCGATAGATATAAAAGCTCAAAGAATAGATACATATCATGTCCAACAATACCTCTATTACATAGATAAGAGTGGAAGCCGAGATAATGTGACCGGGCGCACCCACATAGCTAAAGTAAACAATAAAGGAGACTATCTCAATAGATAATAAGATAAACTTAGGCTAAGGTCCCCAAAGTGGAGGACTCACCAACTAGTTTGAGTAGTACCAAATTAGCCATATGGAGGAGTATTATCAATGTGTGCACCAGTTACTACATGGTGATATCGTGTAGGCAAGAGTATGCATTAGTATGTTTGAATGTACTAAGTATGTAGGATGCAATGCAACAAGAGATAAGTGAGATATTCGGTATGCATAATTTAAGAAATAACTAGCATATAATAATATGACAAGCATGTGTGATACCTATAGTAAAGGAATGCTTCATATATTATAATACAAGTGTGAAAATGGACCATACTATGGCAGATAGTTGTACTTTATCACCCATGGTGATTGACGTACAAACCCCTAGATAGGTTACCAAGATACAAAGCCCTTAATAGGTTGGAGGATGGTCACATCCTACCTACCATGGTGCCAAGGTACAAACCCCTTGATAAGTTAGAGGATGGTCATACCCTACTTCCCATGGTTCCAAGGTACAAGCCCCTTGATATGTTAGATGATGGTAACACCGTATCTCCTATGGTGATTAAGGCATACCCCTCAATTGGCTATGATCAATTCAACAAAATATAGAGAAATACCATATACATACTTTCCTTCAATCATTATCACAACATCATATACATACTCTTCTTTCATCTTCATAACATCATTCATAATATAAGACATGCATTGAGCCTTCAATTTCTGAAGAAACTATAATAGGACATTTCATCAAACCCTTGGCAGGTGTGTAGTGCTAGTGTAAAAGCATGCAATTCAAGAGTCAAATTATGCAACAAAATCCACTGTAAAACCAAAACTTAACACCTTAATTCACTTTTAAGCAATATAGATCAAAACCTTTTATGTAATCTTATAATAGACCTTGGTTCTTCATGACTCAAAATATAGTAAAACAGTCACAATTTCTTGAGCTTCAACATAGTGTGCCGTGTTTTTCAAAATAAGATAGACCCAACTATAAATCAACCTTAAATCATGCAAATTAGAGTACGACGAAGCTTGGGCATTATGTGTGAAAGGAACCCATGAAAGAATCCCATATACCTTAGCTTTGGAAAAACCCTTGATGATTATTGAGATGGAGAATTGAATCTTGAAGGAAATCCTTAGTTCCGGACGAGGGTTTGAGACTTGAATTTACGAGAGAAAAATTTGGCTAAGTGTTTGACTGAGTACTAAGGAATGTTTTGGATAATGTGAGGGTGAAATATGACTAAGTGTATGTATTTTAGTGAATGGGAACACTTAGGCCCAAGACATAAAAGTCTTTGACCATGATTAAAAAAAAGTCACAAAATAATACACCTGCACGTCGCGAAAGCGGCGCGCTTTACTCTTTGAAAATTGCATTTTGGAAATTTTGAATTTTGATGTGGTTACTCTAAAATTGGTGTTAGACCCTTTTACCCCTAATTTTCACCACCTGAATAAGAATATGAAGTCGGATTTTCGATATCATGCATGGATTTTGAGAAATATGAAAATTACAATTTCGGGCACTTCCGAGGCATATTTTTGGGCACTTTTTGGGGTTTTTTCAATATCTCCAAGTTGGGAACATTCGTCCCCCAACGTCAAAGAGATGTATATGATATGCACAAACACAACAATTTCAGCTTATATAGAGATGCAATAATGCACTTAAACATTATTTTAAAAACATCATTATAAGTGCAAAATCATTATGAACTTGTCAATTTAATCATGAACATACGCAGTGACATGGGGCTAAAATTAAGACTTGAGATCAAATGAAGGACTTGGATCAATACCTCAGGCTTGAGTAGAGTGTAAAAGGTAAGGATATCTCTTTTGCATATCCGTTTCGGCCTTCCAAGTAGCACTCTTAACCTGTTGATTCCTCTAAAGGACCTGAACGGATGCCACTTCTTTGTTTCTCAACCTCTTCACTTGCTTATCCAGAATATAAACTGAAATCTCTTCATATATCAAGTTATCCTCCACAATGCCTACAACATTAATAGGCACAATGGCATTCGGATCACCCATACATTTTCTCAACATGGATAAATGAAAAACCGAGTGAACTAAATCGATTTCCCTAGGTAATTCCAACTCATAAGCTACCTTGCCAACCCTTCTCATCACCTTATAAAGTCCCTCATATCTTGGGCTCAACTTGTACTTCTTACCAAAATGGATCACACCCTTCATGGGTGACGCTTTCAAATAAACCCAATCACTAACTTGGAATTCAAGATCCCTTCTCCTCACATTGACATAAGATTTTTGATGCCTTTGGGACGTCTTCAACCTTTATCTAATCATACTAACATTCTCAAGAGCCTTAATAATCATATATGGTCCCAACTAAGCTATCTCACCAACTCAAACCAACCAATCAGTGATCTAAAACGTCTCCCACAGAAAGCCTCAAATGGTGCCATAATAATGCTAGAATGATAGCTATTGTTGTAGGCAAAATCAATCAATGGAAGATTATCATCCTAACTACCTTTAAGCGCCAACACACTTGTTCTAAGCTTATCTTCAAGGATTTCGATGGATCTCTCGGCTTGGCCTTCCGTTTGTGGATGGAAGGCCGTAGAATGGTTAACTCTAGTACCAAGACCTCTTTGGAAAGATCTCCAAAAATGTGAAGTGAGTTGTGCCCCACGATCTGATATGATGGATAAAGGGATCCCATGCCACCTTACCAAGTCATGAATGTACATCCTTGCATAATCTTATGGCCCAAATATGGTCTTAACTGATAGAAATTGAGCTGATTTTATCATCCTATCAACCACTACTCAAATGGAATCAAAACCCTTTCTAGTCTTGTGCAACCCAACCCCAAAATCTATACTAATCACCTTCCACTTGTAGGTAGGAATCTCAATATCTTGGGTTAGGCCACTCGACCTTTGATGCTCAGCCTTGACTTGTTGACAAGTATGACAACCAAAAACAAATTTGGCAATGTCCTTTTTCATGCCTTACCACCAATACACCTCTCTCAAGTCTCTATACATTTTGTTGGAACCAGGGTGGATAGAATAAGAAGAGTTATGGGCCTCATCAAGTATCTGTTCTATCGAACCATCAATACACGGTACACACAACCTACCTTAGTACCTAAGAGCACCATCTCCCCCTCGGGAGAAAACCTCCACCTTGCCCTCTTTCACCAAGGCCTTCAATTTTAACAAGGAGTGATCAAGATGTTGTTTTGCTGTGACCTCATCAACCCAAGAAATCTTACAACCATCAACAACAACCACACCACTATTACCAATCTCTTCCAATATAACTCTTAACCTAGCCAATCGGTGCACTCTACTACCCATGGACAACCTACTCAAGGCATCTACCACCACATTAGCCTTACCTGGATGATAATACTGTCATGCCCCAAAGTCCCATAGGGCAGACTGGCACCCATTGCAGATAACGCTCGGGAGAACCAACTTATAACTATATGTGTTCTATATATATTATAAGGGGTTTCTATGTTTGACATGCCTTTAAGCAAATAAACAGTGATAACAAGACAAAAAGAAATGCATATGACTAGGCCATTGGGGCCACGTTGTCTAAATTTTGATACATTGCTTTGTTGTACTTTACATAGTCTACAAAGCCTCTAAATAAAGAAAAACATCTAACAAGGGTTGGGACAGGACCCGTCTTAAAAAATTGTGCAATACAAACATGTAAGCTCTAGACATGTACAAAGCTCCAAAGCAACCTGGAGCTTGATGATAGCAGCTGAATATCCTGTACTCCTACTAGTACCTGTATCTGCAGCATGAAATGCAGGTCCCCTATAAGGGACGTTAGTACGGGATGATATATTGAGTATGTAAGGCAGGATATACTATATATAAAGTAACAACTCAAATGAAACCATACATCTATATAAGATTAGGGACCACCCTTAGTTATGCTGTGGAATCATGTACTTTACGTCCTTTATATTACTTTACCTTTACTATAAAATTTGTACTGTAAAATCTGTGCACAGCTATAATCATATGATAAACTGAACAGTGGTAACTGTATCGTGATCATCCCTATGCTAGGTTCTATATGAACCCCCTCATGCTACCACCCATAATACTGTATTGCGATCGTCCCTATACTAGGTTCTTCACGAAATCCCTCGGGCTACCACCCGTCAAAACTGTATACTTTATCTTTCAATTAATTTTGAAGTGATTCCTTTGGTGTCTATAACATTGGAACTGTAGTATTGTATATGTAACATGTGATATCTGGATAGTCACTCAAGGCAACATGACAATGAAAAGAGTACATTTCGTAAATAATAAAATGCATATGAAATGAGACAACTTGTGAACTATATTCCATAATAAGAACTCATGTAGCTTAGTATCTAGACATGTATGCAATTGTGAAGGTGACCATGTATGAAATCATATGAACATGTACAAGAATGGAGGCATGGTTAATAGTTGTGTCAGAGTTGGTGAATGCCTTTATGTACCAAGGAGAGAGCTATGTTCCATGCCAAATGATATGAAATCAAAAAACCTACATACCTCCTTGTGTGACCTTGTTACTATCTTGAGATAACCTTTACTTCCTCCAAATACTTATATACAACATAATATAGGCTAACACTAACATTAATAGCCAATAGATACACCTTGGCATCCCGATCACATAACAAAACAACACACGGGCAACATGTTTTTAATTAGCGACGTCAAGGTGTTTCGTTCAACCTTTTCATTTATAATCGTATTTTCGAACAACAATTCTCATGTATATGTCATATATATCTCGTTTCAGTCTCTACAATTTTACAACAGCCCACAAAGTTCAACACATTGCAATTCCACGCAATCTAAAAATGGATAGCAGAACGTTACCTTCGTTCGCTACATTTCGACATTGACAACTCCACACCTATTCCAACTTTAACAAAACTATTCCAACAAAATTTATATGTTCATAAAGACCATAAACATTCCTATAACAGCACTTAATAAGTCATGAATGACGTGAGCTAAAAGCTTCACACACAACAGCCTGCAAGTTACAATCAACATGACACTTGAAATAACTCGATAAAACGCGCTTGTTAAATGAAACCAAAACCAGGGAAGAAACCTTAGTGTGATATTTATAACTCAAACCATGTTAATAATACCAAGTTATATTCACAATATAACTTAAAAACCATATAAAAATCACCAAAACAAAAGGAAAAGGTGCAGCAACTTTCTGCACAGAATTTGTCCAACAGATTTCAGCAAGTGTAACTAGCCTCTATTTCTTGTTTCTCATGATATATTATACTAAACACATAAATATAATTACTTAAATGTGTTCTCAAGGTTTATAGGCTCCTTAATAACCCTAAAAGAGTCGTTTGGCTGCTTCAAAAAGATGAGAAAAGTTGAGAGAAAGAAGAGAGAGCAATCTGAATTTTTTGTGAGGACAAGTGAACAATAACTTGTGGAGCAGCTTTGGAGCTCTTTATGTAGGGATATTATGCCGAGTCTCTCTTACCCTTTTGAACATACTATAGCAAACATAATTAATTTTCTTACCTACCATATTGGCCATCAAATTTGGGCCTTTTTGGAGCACTAACTTGATGGACTTGGGCTCCCTATTTTGCCAACTTTTCTTACTTAGTTTTGGGCCCAAAGTATCGAAGAGTTTATAATGTCTTTGGGCATTCCTTACTATCATACTTGGGATGTAAATATAGTGTATATGTGATGTTAAATCATGGACCAAAGTTACACCCCTAACACAAATTTTTTTCACGCTCCGACTTGGATAATTCGACGCCGGGGCTCGTCTCCGTTTAACTAGCGATTTTAAGCTAAGCAAGTAGGTGACTCACCTGCTATATTCTAAGTCCTACTAGCAACTAAATTCTCTCACTTTATTTAATGCCTTAATCTACTCAACTCAACACAAAGCATGTATATATTTGACCCTCTTAAGCGTTAGATGCACATATAGCCCATTAACACGAGATTCAAGCACTTTTGAGAATTAGCGCTAATTTGACCAAACCATGTTATGTTTCATTTGACTTGTGCTAGTATTGTAAGTTATGGGGTGTTACATCCTCCCCCTTAGGAACATTTATCCTCGAATGTTAGCATAATTGTGTTGCTTAACCAAGTTTAAATCTTTACTTACACAAACTGTTTGACAACACATTCAGTATTCAATAACATGTACCTACTAGTGTCTCAATTCTTCCTGTTAAACTTCCTCTTTAGCTTTATATAAGTAAGGGTATTTTAATTTCATTGCATCCTCAGCTTCCCATGTTATTTTTTCTGCTTGCTAGTTCCTCCCAACTACTTTAACTGAAGTTATTTCTTTGTTCCTTAGCTTCTTAACTTGACGATCTAGAATAGCAATAGGCACTGCTTCATAGGTTAGATCTTCTGTAACCTGTACATTCTTAATAGAAGTGATATAGGATAGGTCACATGTATATTTTTAAAGCATCGAGACATCAAAAACTGGATGAACCATTGAAAGCTCTTAGGGTAGCGCTAGTTCATATGCAACTTGCCCATACTTGTTAATAATCTTTTATGGCCCTATGTAGTGTGGACTTAGTTTTTCCTTCTTACCAAATCTCATAACCCCTTTCATTAGAAACACCTTTAAAAATACCCAATCACCTACTGAAAATTCTAGTCCTCTTCTCCTGGCATCCGTATATGATTTGTGATGACTTTGGGCTGTTTCTAGTCGTTTCTGTATTACTTTAACTTTTTCCATGACTTGTTGTACTAGATCTGGCCCAAGTAAGGTGGTTTGACCCACTTCAAACCACCCAATTGGTGATATACATTTCCTTCCATACAAAGGTTCATAAGGTGCCATTTTGATACTCGCGTGGTAACTATTATTATAGGAAAACTCTATAAGTGGAAAATGGTCCACGCAACTACCTTTAAAGTCCAATGCACAAGCTCGTAGTATATCTTTAAGTATCTGAATAGTGCATTCTACTTGACAATCTGTTTGAGGGTGGAAAGTTGTACTCAAATTCACTTGGGTTCCTAAACTCCTTTGGAAGGACTTCCAAAACTTTGTAGTGAATTGGGCTCCTTGATCAGATATAACGGAGATTGAGACTCTATGTAGCCTGACTATCTATTTTAGTTATAGCTTGGCATATTCTTCAATTGTATAATCAGTCCTGACTGGTAAGAAGTGTGCTGACTTTGTGAGTCTGTCAATTATTACCCACATGGAGTCAAACTTCTGAGATGAGCGAGGCAAACTTGTAACAAAATGCATATTAATCATATCCCACTTCCATATTGGAAGTTCTATACACTGCATGTAACCTTATGGCTTTTGGTGTTCTACTTTTACTTGATGGCAATTTGGACATTAAGCTGCAAATTCTACAAGGTCCTTTTTCATGCCTCCCCACCAGAACATTCCCTTTAGGTCATGGTACATCTAAGTTGACCCTGGGTGGATGGATTATTGAGAATGATGGGCTTCTTCCATTATCCTCCTTCTTAAGCTATTAATATTAGGCACACATAATCTATTTTGATAGTATAGTACTCCATTTTGTGCAAGATCAAAGCCTTTTATGGTACCCTGATTCACCTTTTCCTTAAGCTATCATAGAACAGGATACTCAAACTATTTTTCTTTTACTTCTATCAGCAATCAAGACTCCGCAGTATTATGCACACTAACCCCTTCCTTTGGAGTTTCAAGAAGGCGAACCCTTAAATTAGCTAGCTGATGTAGATCCTTGGCTATTCCTTGATTTACCAAAGCTTGATCACTAGTATTTATGATTGCCTTACAACTCAGAGCATCGACTACCATATTTGCCTTCCCTAGATGGTATAGCATGTTAATATCATAATCCTTTATTAGCTCTATCCATCTTTGCTGTCTCAAGTTTAGATCTTTCTGCTTAAGGATGTACTGTAGGCTTTTATGATTAGTATATATGTCAACATGAACTCAAGATCATGTGTCGGATAGTATTTCTCATGTGGTCGTAGCTGTCTAGATGCATAAGCAATTACCCTACCATTCTATGTTAGTACACACCCCAAGCCAACTCCTGAAGCATCACAATATACTGCATACCCCTCAGTGCCTTTTGGAAGTACTAACACAGGTGCAGAAGTTAGCTTATTTTTTAGTTCCTGGAAGCTTCTTTCACCAGCATCATTCCATTGGAATTTAGCAGCCTTATGTGTCAGCTTTGTTAGAGGTACAGAAATAGGAAAAAAACCTTCAACAAAACTCCTTTAATAACCTGCCAACCCTAAGAAACTCCAAACTTTCGTGGGTGTTGTGGGTCTTGTCCAATCTTTCACAGATTCTATCTTTTGTGAATCAACCCTTATTCCCTCATCAGACACAATATGACACAAGAATGCCACTGACTTTAGCCAAAATTCACATTTAGAAAATTTGGCGTATAACTGTCGATCATGGAGAGTCTGTAACACTTGTCTCAAGTGATCTGCATGGTCCTCTGTTGATCCTGAATATACCAAAATGTCATTTATAAATACTATCACAAAAACATTCAAGAATGGCCTAAATACCCTGTTCATCAGATCCATAAAAATTACTAGTGTATTCGTTAGCCCAAATGACATAACAAGAAATTCAAAATAAGTATAGCATATTCTTAAAGCTGTTTTGGCATGTCTTGCTTCTTCACCCTCACTTGGTGATAACCTGGTCTGAATTCAATTTTTCAAAAGCATTTGGCACCCTGTATCTGATCAAATAAATCATCAATCCTAGGGAGGGGATATTTGTCTAAATTTTCACCTTATTCAGTTATCGATAGTCGATACACATTCTCAAGGTGCCATCCTTTTTGCGAACAAATAACACTGGTGCACCCCAGGGAAACATACTAGGTCTTATAAAAACCTTATTTAGTAAATCTTTTAACTGCTCTTTTAATTCACGCAATTTTGTTAGGGACATTATATATGGACAGATAGAAATAGGTTGAGTGCTTGGTAGAAAGTCAATACCAAAATCTATTTCTCGTTCAAGAGGTAAGCCTGGGAGTTCTTCAGGGAACACATCAACAAATTCATTCATCACTACTGGCACTGACTGAAGAGTTGGTGATTCTGTCTCCATATCCCTTACTCTAACTAAATGACATATATACCCCTTGGATATCAT
>JAOTQJ010186620.1:0-22198 GCA_025642045.1 Solanum sejunctum | reverse complement strand
CAGGGGCCTGGTAGGAGTTTATGGCACAAGGAAGGCAAAACAGGCGATTTCGACCATTTACCATGGGTTTAGCCTACGGATTCTAGCGCTGCCTGGGGTTCCAAGCAAAGAATTCCAAAAAATCATATGGGTAGGTTGGTAATGAGCCCGGCAAGTGGCCCAGGTGGCCCGACGGCGTTGGCGGGGGCCTGGTAGGATTTTATGGCCCAAGGAAGGTAAAACAGTCCATTTCAGCCATTTTTCGTGGGTGTTAGCCCATGAACTGGCGCTGCCTGGGGTTCCGGGCAAATATTCTCAAAAAATCATATGGGAAGGTCTTCCACGATCTAGGCAAGAAGCTCAAATGGCCTGACGGTATTGGTCGGGTCCTTGTAGGAATTTATGGCCCAAAGAAGGCGAAATAGGCGATTTCGGCCATTTTTCGTGGGTGTTAGCCCACAGATTCTTGCGTTGCCTAGGGTTTTGGGTAAAGATTCTCAAAAAGTCATACAGGTGGGTTGGCAACAATCTAGGCAAGCAACCCAAGTGGCCCGGCGGCGTTGGCGGGGGCCTAGTAGTATTTTATCGCCCAAGGATGGCGAAACAAGCGATTTTGGCCAATTTTCGTAGGTGTTGGCACACGAATTCTAGTGCTGGCTGCGGGTTCCAAGAAAAGATTCCAGAAATATCATATGCGTGGGTTGGAAATTAGCCTAACAAGCGACCGAGGTGGCTCGGTGGCGTAGACGGGGGCTTGGTAGGATTTTATGGCCCAAGGAAGGTGTAACGAGCGATTTTAGCCATTTTTCGTGGGTGTTAGCCCACAGATTCTAGCGTTGCCTGGGATTCCGACCAAAGATTCCCAAAAATTCATACAGATGGGTCGAAAATGAGCCCAGCAAGTGGCATAAGTGGCCTAGTGGGGTTTGCGGGGGACTGATATGATTTTATGGCCCAAGGATGGCGAAACAGGCGATTTTGGCCATGTTCCATGTGTGTTAGCCCACGGATTTTGGCACTGCCTGGGGTTTCGAGCAAGGATTCTTGAAAAATCATATGGATGGGTCGACAATGAGCTTCACAACTTGCCCACATGGCCCTGTTTTGTTTGCCAGGAACTGGTATGATTTTAATGCCCAAGGATGGCAAAACACGCGATTTCGGCTATTTTCTATGTGTGTTAGCCCACGGATTCTAGCGCTGCCTGGGGTTCCGGGCAAAGATTCTTGAAAAGTCATACGGGTGGGTTGCAATGAGCCCTGAAAGTGGCCCAGGTGGACTGGTGGCATTGGCACGGTCCTGGTAGGATTTTATGGCCTATGGAAGGCGAAACAGGCGATTTCGAACATTTTTCATGGGTGTTAGGCCACGAATTCTGGCTGCCTGGGGTTCCAGGAAAAGATTCCTAAAAAATCACGGGTGGGTCATCAATGATCCCGACAAGCGACCTAGGTGGTCCAGTAGCGTTAGAGGGAGCTTGGTAGGATTTTATGGCCCTAGGAAGGCGAAACAAGTGATTTCGGCCATTTTCTGCGAGTGTTAGCCCATGGATTCTGGCGCTGCCTGGGTTCTAGGCAAATATTGCTTAAGTATCATTCAGGTGGGTTGGCAAAAATCACGGCAAGCGGCCCAGCAGGCTCGGCGGCATTGGCAGGGGCCTAGTAGGATTTTATGGCCCACAGATGGTCAAATAGGCGATTTCGACCATTTTTCGTGGGTGTTTGCCCAGGGACTCTGGTGTTGCTTGGGATTCCGGACAAAAATTACCAAAAAATCAAATGAGTGGGTCGAGTATGATCCCGGCAAGTTACCGAGGTGGCCCGGCGGCATTGTCGGGGGCCTGGTAGGACTTCATGGCCCAAGGATGGCGAAATAGGCGATTTTGGCCATTTTTCGTGGCTTTTAGCCCATGATTCTGGCGCTGCCTGGGTTTCGAGTAAAGATTCTTGAGAAATCATATGGGCAGGTAGGCAACGATCCCAGAAGCAGCCTAGATGGCCTAGCGGCATTGGAGGGGGCCTTGTAGGATTTTCTGGCACAAGGAAAGCGAAATAGGGGATATTGGCCATTTTTCTTGGGTGTTTGCCCACGGATTCAGGCGTTGCATGGGGTCCGGGCGAAAATTTCAGAAAACTCATATTAGTGGGTCGGTAATGAGCCCGCCAAGCGGCCTAGGTGGCCTGACGGCATTGGCGGGAGCCTGATAGAATTTTGTGGCCCAAGGATAGCGAAACAGGTGATTTTGGCCATATTTCGTGGGTGTTAGCCCCCCAAGTCTGGCCCTGCTTGGGGTTACGTACAAAGATTCCTGAAAGATCATATAGTTAGGTCGGCAACGAGCCCGATAAGTGGCCCTGTTGGCCCGGCAGCCTTGGCTGGAGCCTGGTAGGATTTTATGGCCCAAGGAAGGCACTGTGGGTGTTAGCACACGGATTCTGGCGTTGCCTGGGGTTCCGGGCAAAGATTCTCAAAAAATCATATAGATGGGTCGACAACGAGTCTGGAAAGTGGCCCGACGGCATTGGTGTGGGCCTGGTAGGATTTTATGTCCCATGGAAGGCGAAATAGGCGATTTCGGCCATTTTTCTTGGATGTTAGCCCACGGATTCTGGCTGCCTGGGGTTCCAAGAAAAGATTCCTAAAAAATCACGGGTCGGTAGGCAACAAGCCCGACAAGCAACCTAGGTGGCCCAGTACCATTGGAGGGAGCTTGGTAGGATTTTATGGCCCAAGGAAAGCGAAACAAGCGATTTTGCCATTTTCCGCAGGAGTTAGCCCATGGATTCTGGCGCTGCCTGGGTTTCTAGGAAAATATTTCTTAATAATCATTCAGGTGTGTTGGAAACAAGCATAGCAAGCGGCCCAGTAGGCCCAGCGACGTTGGCCTAGTAGGATTTTATGGCCCATGGATGGCGAAACAGGCGATTTCGATCATTTTTTGTGGGTGTTTGCCCACAGATTCTGGCGCTGCTTGGGGTTCCGTAATAAGATTCATGAAAAATTATATGAGTGGGTCGGGTATGATCCCGACAAGCGACCCAGGTGGCCCGGCGACATTGTCGGGGGTTTGGTAGGACTTTATGGCCCAAGGAAGGCGAAATAGGCGATTTTGGCCATTTTCCGTAGGTGTTAGCCCACGATTCTGCCACTGCCTGGGGTTCCGAGAAAAGATTCTTGAAAAATCATATGGGTAGGTTGGCGACGAGCCCAGAAGCGGTCCAGGTGGCCTAGCGGCGTTGGAGGGGGCCTTATAGGATTTTATGGGTCGAGGATGGCAAAACAGGGGATTTTGGCCATTTTTCTTGGGTGTTTGCCCACGGATTCAGGTGCTACCGGGTTCCAGGCGAAGATTTCAGAAAAATCATATTGGTGGATCGGCAACGAGCCCGCCAAGTGGCCTGACGGCATTGGCGGGAGCCTGATAGAATTTTATGGCCCAAGGGTGGTGAAACAGGCGATTTCGACCATTTTTCGTGGGTATTAGCCCACTAATTTTGGCCCCACTTGGGGTTACGAGAAAAGATTCCTGAAATATCATACGGGTAGGTCGGCAACGATCCCGACAAGTGGACCTGGTGGCCCAGTGGCCTTGGCTGGAGCTTGGTAGGATTTTATGGCCCAAGGAAGGCGAAACAAGTGATTTCGACCATTTTTCGTGGGTGTTAGCCCACGGATTCTGGTGCTACCTGGGGTTCTGAGCAAAGATTCTCAAATCATTTTGATGGGTGGGCAACAAGCCCAAAAAGTGGCCCGACGGCATTGGCGGGAGCCTAGTAGAATTTTATGGCCCAAGGATGGCAAAATAGGCGATTTTGTCCATTTTCCATATGTGTTAACCCACGGATTCTGGCGCTGCCTGGGGTTTCGGGCAAATATTCCCTATAAATAACACAGGTGGGTCAGGGTCGAGTATGAATGAATGCCCAGGTGGCCCGGCGGCGTTAGCGGTGGCCTGGTAGGATTTTATGTCTCAAGGAAGGCGAAACAGATGAATTCAGCCATTTTTCGTGGGTGTTAGCTCGCGAATTCTGGCGCTGCTTGGGGTTCCAGGCAATGATTCCAAAAACATCACAAGGGTAGGTCGAGGAGTAGCCCAATAAGCAACCTTGGGGGCCCAATAGCATTGGCGAGGGCCTTGTAGGATTTTATGGCCCAAGGAAAGCAGAATAGTAGATTTCGGCCATTTTTCGTAGGTGTTAGCCCATGAATTCTGGCGTTGCCTGGGGTTTCGAGCAAAGATTTTTGAAAAATCACATGGGTCAGTCAGGTACAAGCTTGGCAAGCGTCCCAGGTGGCCCGAAGGCATTAGCGGGGGCCTGATAGGATTTTATGGCCCAAGGAAGCAACAACAACAACGACATACCTAGTGAAATCCGACAAGTGGGGTCTGGGGAGGATAGATTGTACGCAGACCTTATCGCTACCTCATAGAAGTAGAGAGGTTGTTTCCTAAAACCCTCGGCTCAAAACCCTTAAGCAGAAATAACTAGATATAACAAAAGAAATGTAAGTAAAGGGAAGGGGACAATAGGGGCGACTAGCAATGAATAACACAAGATAGTATGTAAATATGATAAACTAACACATATCAGTCAGGCAATGAAGTGAAAAAAGAACAGTAACAATAAAGATACTACAAATACTACTAGTAATAGGAAGAAGATGAAGGAGAAAAAGATGAAGAAGAAGAAGAAAGAAGGAAGAAGAAGAAGAAGAGGAAGAAGAAGAAGAGGAAGAAGAACTTAGCCTACTACTCTAATTCGCGTTCCACTCCTTTCTATCTAAGGTCATGTCCTCAGAGAGGTTGAGTTCTGCCATGTCCTGTCTGATCATCTCCCCCCAGTACTTCTTCGATCTACCTCTACCCCTCCGAGCAGCTCCTACCACTAACCGCTCGCACCTCCTAACAGGAGCATCGATGCTTCTTCTCTGCACATATCCGAACCATCGCAGTCTCACTTCCCTCATTTTTTCACCCACCGAGGCCACCTCAAGTTTTTCCCGAATTGCCTCGTTCCTAACCTTGTCACTCCTGGTGTGACCGCACATTCATCTCAACATCCTCATCTCTGTGACATGCATCTTCTGAACATGTGTGCTTTTAATTGGTCAACACTCCACCCCATACAGCAATGCTGGTCTAACCACCACTCTGTAGAACTGACCTTTAAGTTTGGGTGGTATATTTTTGTCACATAATACTCCATAGGCCTGTCTCCATCTAGTCCAAGTTGTCCCAATGCGATGTGTGACATCATCATCGATGTAGCCACTATTCCATATGATGGACCCTAAATACTTAAAATTATCCCTCTGGGGGATAGGTTGGGTGACAAGCCTCACCTCAGTGTCTTCTTCCACCCTCTCAACACTGAATTTGCACTCTAAGTACTCAATTTTGGTCCTGCTCAATTTCAAGCCTTTGGTATCCAAGGCGTGCCTCTAGGCCTCCAACCTTTCATTAACTTTAGTTCGAGACTCGTCAATTAAAACTATGTGGTTTGCAAATAGCATACACCAAGGTACCTCTCCCTGTTAAGGTCGTGTCAGCTCGTCCATCACCAAGGCGAACAAGAAAAGGCTCAGCGCAGAACCCTGATGGAGTCCCATCTCGACAGGAAAATACTCGGAGTCTCCTCCCACCGTTCTTACCCGAGTTACGGCTCTATCGTACATGTCCTTAATCACCATAATATACGTCACATAGACACCTTTCGCTTCTAAATACCTCCATAAGACCTCCCTTGGGACTTTGTCATATGCCTTCTCGAGATCAATGAACACCATGTGAAGGTCCTTCTTCCTATCCCTGAATTTTTTCACTAACCTCCAAACCAAATGGATTGCTTCAGTTGTCGACTGCCCCGACATGAATCCAAATTGAATTTCCGAGATAGAAACTACTTTATGCACCCTCCTTTCTATAACTCCCTCCCATACCTTCATAGAGTGACTTAGCAACTTGATACCTCTGTAGTTGTTGCAATTTTGAATATCTCCCTTATTCTTCTACAATGGAACTATTATACTTCTCCTCCATTCGTCAGGCATCTTGCCAGTCACCGTAATAGCATTAAACAGTCTAGTCAACCACTTTATGCCATCCTTTCCCAAGTTCTTCCAAAAGTCCGCTGGAATCTCATCGGGTCCGATCGCCCTCCCCCTCTTCATCCTACTCATAGCTAGTTTTACTTCCTCCACTTCGAACGGGTCATTATCACCAAGAGCGCGAAGGTCTTTGAAGTGAGACAACTTATCCATTTCAATAACTCTATCTCCTTTTTCATTTAAGAGTTTATGAAGTAAATTTTCCACCTTAACTTAATGGAAGTGTCATCTACTAACACCTCGCCCTCCTCATCCTTGATGCACTTAACTAGGTCCAAGTCACGAGCTTTCCTTTCACGTACTTTAGCGACCCTATACAATCGCTTGTCCCCGCCTTTATCACTTAGATCTTCATAAAGGCGCTCAAATACTGCAGACTTGGCATTCGTCACCGCTAACTTGGCTTCTGACTTGGCCTTCTTATAGATTTCCTTAAGCTTTTGTTTTCCATCATCTTTACTACACTTTAGCCACTCTGTATAAGCGACCTTCTTATCTTGTACTTTACCTTGAACCTCCGCATTGCACCACCAATCACCTTTAATACCACCAAAAGGCCCTCTCGTTACTCCTAGGACCTCAGTTGCTACCTTTCTAATGTAGCCAGTAGTCGTGTTCCACATACTATTCGCAGTACCTTCACTACTCCACGCCTCAAGGTTTCTCAACTTCTCTTCCATCACGCAAGTGAGGGCAGATGTAAGGCTTCCCCATCTAATCCTAGGTTGGGTATACAAAACCTTCTTTTTCTTTTCTCTCCGGATCTCCATATCCATCACTAAAAGCCTATGTTGAGTGTTGATATTTTCACTCAGAATAACCTTGCAATTTTTATAAAGACTTCTATGGCCCAAGGAAGCGAAACTGGCAATTTGAGCTATTTTTCGTGGGTGTTAGCCTATGGATTCATTCACTACCTTAGGTTCAAGGCAAAGATTCCCAAAAAATCACACTGGTGGGTAGGCAATAAGCACGACAAACGGCATAGGTGACCCGATAGCGATGGCCGAAGAAAGGCGAAACAAGCGATTTCAGCAATCTTTCGTGGGTGTTAGCCCACGAATTTTGGTACTATCTGGGGTTTCGGGTAATGATTCTCAAAAATCACACGGGTAGGTCAGGGATGAGCCCAACAAAAGGCCCAGGTGGCCCGATGGCATTGGCGAGGGCCTGGCAGGATTTTGTGGCTCAAGGAAAGCAAAATAAGCGAGTTTAGCCATTTTCCATGGGTGTTTGCCCACGGATTCTGGCGCTGCATGGGGTTCTGAGAAATGATTCTAAAAAAATCACACAAGTGGGTCGGGGATGAGCCCAGCAAGTAAGGTGGCTTGACGGCGATGGTGGGGGCCTGGTAGGATTTTATTGCCCAAGGAAAGCGAAACAGGCGATTTAGACCATTTCATGTGGGTGTTAACCCACGAATTCTGGCGGTGCCTGCGGTTCCGAGCAAAGATTCTCAAACTATCATAGGGTGGGTCGGCGTTGAGCCCAATAAGCAGCCCAGGTGGCCCAGCGGCATTGGCGGTGGCACGGTAGGATTTGATGGCCCAAGGAGGGTGAAACAGGCGATTTCGACCATTTTTGGTGGGCGTTAGCCCACGGATTCTAGCGCTGCGTAGGGGTTTAGGCAAAGATTCTTGAAAAATCACAAGGGTGGGTCGGGAATGAGCCTAGAAAGTAGCCCAGGGGGACCGACGGGATTGGCGGGGGCCTGGTAGGATTTTATGGCCCAAGGAAGGTGAAACAGGCGATATCGGCCATTTTCCGTGGTTGTTAGCCCACGAATTCTGGAGCTACCTGGGGTTCCGGGCAAAGATTCTTGAAAAATCATATAAATGGGTCATGGATGAGCCCCACAAGCGGCTCAGGTGGCCCAATGGCATTGTCGGGGGTCTGGTAAGATTTAATGGTCCAACGAAGGCGAAATAAGAGATTTTGGCCATTTTCCGTGGGTGCTAGCCCACGGATTCTGGCGCTGTCTGGGGTTACAAGTAAAGATTCTCAAAGAATTACACCGGTGGGTCGGGCACGAGCCAAAAAAGAGGCCTAGGTGACCTGGCGACGATGGCGGGGGCCTGGTAGGATTTTATGGCCCAAGGAAGCAAAACAGGCGATTTCGGCCATCTTCTGTGGGTGTTAGACTAAGGATTCTCGCGCTGCCTAGGGTTTTAGGCAATGATTCTTGAAAAATCATACGGATGGGTCGGGGACAAGCCCGACAAGCAGCCCAGGTAGCACAACTATGTTGGCGGGGGCCTTGTAGGATTTTACTCCACAAGGAATGCGAAACAGGCAATTTTCGTGTGTTTGCCCACGGATTCTAGCAGTGCCTGGGGTTTCGGGCAAAGATTCTTGAAAAATCACATGAGTGAGTCGAGGATGAGCCTTACAAGTGACCCAGGTAGCTCGGCAGCAATGGCCAGGGCCTGGTAGGATTTTATGGCCCAAGAAAGGCAAAACAAACGATTTTAACCATTTTCCGTGGGTGTTAACCCACAAATTCGGGCGCTGCTTGGGGTTTCGAGCAATGATTCCCCAAAAATCACTCGAGTAGGTTAGAGGCGAGCCTGGTAAGTGGCCTAGTTGGCCCGGAAGCATTAGTGATGGCCCGACAGGTTTTATGTCCCAAAGAAGGTAAAACAAACGATTTCGACCATTTTCCGTGGGTGCTTGCCCCCAGCTTTTGGTGCTGCCTAGGGTTCCAGGCAAAGATTTCCAAAAAATCAAAAGGGTGGGTCGAGGATAAGCCCAGCAAGCAACGCTGGTGGCCTGGCGGTGTTGGCGTGGCCTTGTAGGATTTTATGGCCCAAGGAAGGAGAAATAAGCGATTTCGGCCATTTTCTGAAGGTGTTAGCCCAATGATTGTAGCGCTGCCTGGGGTTCCTATCAAAGATTCCCTAAAAATCACATGGGCAAGTCAGGGATGAGCTCAGTAAGTGGCCCAAGTTGCCTGCCGGCATTAGCGGGGGCCTGGTAGGATTTTATGGCCCAAGGAAGGCAAAACTGGTGATTTTGACCATTTTTCGTGGGTGCTAGCCTATGGATTCTGCCGCTGCCTAGGGTTTCGAGAAAAGATTTCCAAAAATCACACGAGTGGTCAGCGACAACCACGGTTACCGACCCAGGTAACCTGGTGGCAATGGCGGGAACCTAGTAGAGTTTATAGAACAAAGAAGGCAAAACAGGCTTTTTTGGCTATCTTCCGTGGGTTTAGCCTATGGATTCTAGGGCTGCCTGGGTTTTCGGGCAATGATTCCCAAAAAATCACAAGGAAAGGTCAAGGACAAACCCGACCAGCGGCCTAGGTGGTCCGACAGCGTTGGCAGGGGCCTAGTAGGATTTTATGGCCCAAGGAAGGCGAAACAGGCCATTTCAACCATTTTCCATGGGTGCTTGCCCACGGATTCTAGCGCTGCCTAGGGTTCCGGGAAAAGATTCTTGAAAATCATACGAGTGGGTTGAGGACGTGCCCAGCAAGCGACCCAAGTAGTTCGACAGCGATGGTGGGGGCCTGGTAGGATTTTATGGTCCAAGGAAGGCGAAATAAGCAATTTCAATCATTTTCTTTGGGTGTTAACCCACGGATTCTGGTGCTGCCTGGGGTTCCAGGAAAATATTCCAAAAAAGTATACGGGTGGGTCAAGGATGAGGCCGGTAGCAGACCAGGTGGCTGTGTGGCATTGGCGATGGCCTAGTAGGATTTTAAGGCCAAAGGAAGGCGAAACAGGCAATTTCGGCCATTTTTCGTGGGTGTTAGCCCACGGATTCTGGGTTGCTTGGGGTTCTGGGAATAGATTCCTGAAAAATAAAATGGGTCGATCGGGGATGAGCTCGACAAGTAGCCCAGGTAGCCCGACGGGATTGGCGGGGGCCTGGGAGGTTTTTATGGCCTAAGGAAGGCGAAATAGGTGATTTCAGCCATTCTTTGTGGGTGTTAGTCCACGAATTCTGGTGCGACCTGGGATTCCAGACTAAGAATCCCAAAAAATCACATGCGTCAGTCGGCGATGAGCCCGACAAGCAGGTTACTGGGCAGCATTGGTGGGGGCATGGTCAGATTTTATGGCCCAAGGAAGGCAAAACAGGTGATTTCAACCATTTTTCCTGGGTGTTAACCCACGGATTCTGTGCTGCCTGGGGTTCCGGGAATAGATTCCAGAAAAATAAAATGTGTCGATCGGGGATGATCCCGGCAAGCAGCCCAAGTAGCCCGGCGGCATTGGCAGGGGCCTGGTAGGTTTTTATGGAATAAGAAAAGCGAAACAAGTGATTTCGGTCATTTTTCGTGGGCGTTAGTCCACGAATTCTGACGCGACCTAGGATTCTGGGCTAAGATTCTCGAAAATCACACGACTTGGTCAGTGACAAGCTCGACAAGTGGGACTGGTTGCCCGACAGCATTGGCGGGGGCATGATCGGATTTTATGGACCAAAGAAGGTGAAACAGGTGATCTCAACCATTTTTTGTGGGTGTTAACCCATGAATTCTGGTGTTGCCTAGCGTTCTGGAAAAAGAATCCTGAAAAATCACACGGGTGGATCGAGGACGATCCGGACAAGCAGACCAATGGCCCGACGGCATTGGCAGGGCCTGGTAAAACTTTATGCCCTAAGGATGGCGAAACAGGCGATTTTGGCCATTTTTCGTGGGTGTTAGCCCACAGATTCTGGCATTTCCTGGGGTTTTGGCTAATTTCGTACATTTTCCATGGGTGTTAGCCCACAGATTCTGGTGCTGCTTGGGTTTCGGGCAAGGATTCCCAAAAAATAATATGAGTGAGTTGGTAATGAGCTCGTCGAGAGCCCAGGTAGCCCGACGGCTTTGGTGGGGGACTAGTAGGATTTTATCGCCCAAGGCGAAATAGGCGATTTCAACCTTTTTCGTGGGTGTTAGCCCACTAATTCTGGCACTGCTTGGGGTTCCGAGCAAAGATTCTTTCAAAATCATATGGATGGGTTGACAACGAGCCCCGCAAGTAGCTCAGGTGGCCCAGCTGCATTGGTGGGGGCCTAGTAGGATTTTATGGCCCAAGGAAGGCAAAACACGCAATTTTGGCCATTTTCTGTATGTGTTAGCCCATGGATTCTAGTGTTGCTAGGGATTTCGAGCAAAGATTCTCAAAAAATAATATGGGTGGATCGACAACAAGCCCGTCAAGCAGCCTAGGTGGTCGGCAGCTTCGGCGAGGGCCTGGTAGGCTTTTATGGCCAAAGGAAGGCAAAATAGGCGATTTCGGTCATTTTTCATGGGTGTTAGCCCACGGATTCTAGCGCTGCCTGTGATTTCGAGCAAATATTCTCCAAAATCAAATGGGCGGGTTGAGAACAAACCCGGCAAGTGGCCCAGGTGGCCTGGCATTATTGGTGGGGGACTGGTAGAATTTTATGGCCCAAAGAAAGTGAAACAAATGATTTCAGCCATTTTACGTGGGTGTTGGCCTATGGATTCTGGCGCTTCCATGGGTTTCAAGCAAATATTCCTAAAAAATCATACGCGCGGGTCGACAATGAGCACGACAAGTGACCGAGGTGGCTCGGCGACATTGGCGGGGTCCTTGTAGGATTTTATGGCCCAAGGAAGGTGGACAGGCGATTTTAGCCATTTTTCGTGGGATGGCACTGCCTGGGGTTCCGGGAAAAGATTCCTGAAAAATCATACGAGTGGGTCAGTAACGAGCCCGGCAAGCAGCCCAGGTGGCCCGACGGTGTTAATGAGAGCCTTATAGGATATTATGGTCAAAGAAAGCCAAAACAAAAGATTTTAGCAGTTTTCTGTAGGTGTTAGCCCACGAATTTAGGCATTGCATGGGAGTTCAGTGCAATATTCCTAAAAAATCATATGAGTGGGTCGGTAATAAACTCGGTAAGAGGCCCATATGGACCGCGGTGTTGGCGGAGGCCTGGTAGGATTTTACCGGCCAATGAACAGGAAACTGGCAATTTTAGCAGTTTTCTATGGGTGTTAGCCCACGAATTCTAGAGCTGCATGGTATTCCGGAGCATGATTCTGAAAAAATGATATGATTGGTTTGGCAACAAGCCTGGCAAGTGTCAATTTTGGCCAGGTGGCATTGTGGGAGCCTGGTACGATTTCATAGGCCCAAGAAGCTAAAAAAAATAATTTTGGCATTTTTCGATGGGTGTTAGCTCAAGAATTCGGGCGCTGCATGGGGGTTCAATGTAAGATTCTTAAAAAATCATATGTGTGCATCAGTAACATGCTCGGCAAGAGGCCTAGGTGGCCCAGCAGCGTTGGCGGTGGCCTGGTAGAATATCATGGTCCAATGGAGCTGAAATAGGCAATTTCGGCTATTTTTGGTGGGTGTTAGCCCACAAATTATGGTGTTGTATGGGCTCTAGCACAAGATTCTCAAAACCTCATTCAAGTGAGTTGGTAATGAGCCTGGCAATCAGCCTAGGTGGCCTGGCAGCATTGGCGGAGGGCTGGTAGGATGTTATGGGCTAAGGAAGCCGAAATAGGTGATTTCAACAATTTTCTATGGGTGTTAACCCAAGGATTTTGGCGCTGAATGGGGGTCTGACATAATATTACTAAAAAATCATATAGGTGGATCAGCAACAAGTTCGGTAAGTGATCGAGGTGGCCCAGCGGTGTTGGCAGAGGAATGGTAGGGCTTTATGGCCCAAGGAAAGGGAAACAGGCAAATTAGGCAGTTTTCGGTGGGTGTTAGCCCACGAATTCTGAGGATGCATGGGGCTCCAACAGAGTATTCTCAAAGAATCATATGGGTGGGTCCTCAACGAGCCCGATAAGAGGCTCAGGTGGCCCAACGTGGTTGGTAGATGCCTTTTAGGATTTTATGAGCCAAAGAATAGGAAACAGGCAATTTTGGTAGTTTTATGTTGGTGGGCTCTGGGATTGCATGGGGTTCGGTGCAAGATTCCCTAAAAAGTCATACGGGTTGGTTCACAACTAGCTCAAAAAGATCCCTAGGTAGCCCGACGACGTTGGTAGAGGCCTGGTATAATATTATGAGCCAAGGAATAGAAAACAGGTGATTTTGGCAGTCTTCTGTGGGTGTTAACCCATGGATTCTGTGGATGCATGGGGCTCTGAAGCAAGATTCTTGAAAAATCATATGGTTGGGTCCATAATGATCCCAACAAAAGGCCTAAGTGGCCTTGCGGTGTTGGCCGAGGCCTCGTAGGATTTTATGGGCAAAGGAACAGGAAACAAGCGATTTTGGAAATTTTTGGTGGGTGTTAGCCACGGATTTTGGAGTTGCATCGGGCTCCGGCACAAGATTCTCAAAAACTCATATGGTGGGTCCATAATGATCCAAGTAGCTCGACGACATTGGCAAAGACCTGGTAGAATTTTATGGGCCAAGAAACAAGAAAAAATATTTTCGACAGTTTTCTATGGATGTTAGCTCACGGATTTTGGGGTTGCATGGGGCTCTGAAGTAATATTCTCGAAAACTTATATGAATAGGTCTGAAATGATCCAAACAAAATGCCCAGGTGGCCTGGCGGTGTTGCCCGAGTCTTATAGGATTTTATGGAGCAAGGAACAGGAAACATGCAATTTTTGCAGTTTTTGGTGGGTGGTTGCCCACGAATTGTTGGGCTGCATGGAGATCTAGTTCTAGATTCCTAAAAAATCATACAGGTGGATTTTCAATGAGTCTGGCAAGAGTCCCAAGAGGTCCAGCTGCATTAACGGAGGCCTGGTAGGATTATATGAGCCAAGGAATAGGAAATAGACAATTTTGGTAGTTTTCTATGGGTCTTAGCCCACAAATTTTGGGGCTGCATAGGGCTTCGAAGTAAGATTCCCAAAAAATAATATGGGCAGGTTCGAAAAGAGCCCAACAAGAGGCCCAGGCATCCCAGCGACGCTGGCGGAGGCCTGGTAGGATTTTATTGGTCAAGGAATAAGAAAATGGCGATTTCGGTAGTTTTTGAAGGGTGATGAACTATGGGGCTGCATGGGGATCCGATGCAAGATTCCTGCAAAATCATATGGGTGGGTCTGCAATGAGCTTGGCAAGAGGCCCATGTTTCCCAGGGGCATTGGCGGAGGCCTGGTAGGATTTTATGGGCTAAAGAACAGGACATAAGTGATTTCGATATTTTTTGGTAGGTGTTTGCCACGGATTTTGGGGCTGCATCAGGCTCCCACACAAGATTCCCAAAATATCATATGGGTGGGTCCATAATGAGTCCAAAAAGAGGCCCATGTGGCCGATGGTATTGGCAGAGGTCCAGTATGATATTATGGGCTAAGGAACAGGAAATAGGCAATTTCGGCAGTTTTCGGTGGGTGTTAGCCCACGGATTCTGGGTTTGTATGGTGCTCTGATGCAAGATTCCTGAAATATCATATGCTTGGGTCCATAACGAGCTTATCAAGTGTCCCAAGTGACCCGGCGGCATTAGCAAAGTCCTCATAGGATTTTATGGGCCTAAGAACCCAAAATAGGCGATTTTGGCCATTTTCGGTAGGTGTTAGCCCATGGATTCTGGGGCTGCATGGGGCTTCAGTGTAAGGTTCCTAAAACATCATACAAGTGTGTCCATAATAAGCCTAACAAGAGGCCTAGGTATCCCAACGTCATTGACAGAGGTCTCATAGGATTTTATGTGCCAAGTAACAAGAAACACGCGATTTTGACAGTTGTTTGTAGGTGTTAGCTAAGGATTTTAAGGCTGCATCAAGCTCCGGCACATGATTCCTATAAAATAAGATGGGTGGATCCACAATGATCCTGGTATGAGGCCCAAGTGGCCTGGCGGCATTAGCGGAGGCCTGCTAGGATATTATGGGCCAAGGAATATGAAACAGACAATTTCGGCAATTTTCTATGGGTGTTAGCCCACTGATTCTGGGGATGCATCGGGTTCCGATGCAAGATTCCCAAAATATCATATGGGTGGGTCCGTAATGAGCCCGGAAAGAGGCCCAGGTGACCCAAAGGCATTGGCGAAGGCCTAATAGGATTTTATGGTCCAAGGAACAGGAAATAGGCAATTGTGGTAGTTTTTGGTGGGTGTTAACCCATGGATTCTTGAGTTGCATGGGGCACAGGCACAAGATTCCTGAAAAATTATAAGTGTGGGTCCATAATGAGCCTGGGAAGAGGCCCAGGTGGCCCGGTAGCATGGGCGGAGGCCTGGTATGATTTTATGGGTCAAGAAACAGTAAACAGGCGATTCAGTAATATTCGATAGGTTTTAGCCATGAATTTTGGGGCTGCATCGAGCTCCGATGCAAGATTCTTGAAAAATCATATGAATGGGTCCGTAATGATCACGGCAAGAAGGCCAGGTGGTTCGGTATCATTTGCGGATTCCTGGTAGGATTTTATGGCCAAAGAACAGGAATCAGGCAATTTCGACAGTTTTCTGTGGGTATTAGCCCATGGATTCTGGCATTACATGGGGGTTCGACGCAAGATTTTCAAAATATCATATGACTGTATCGACAACGAGCCCGAAAAGTGGACTAGGTAGCCTGACAGGGTTCGCGGAGGCCCGGTAGGATATTATGGGCTAAGGAACCAAAACAGGGGATTTCAGCAGCTTTCTGTGGGTATTAGCCCGCGGATTCTAGGGCTGCATAGGGGTCTAGAGCAAGATTCTCGAAAAATCATATGGGTGGATCCGCAACTGTAACACCCCACATCTTACAATACTAGTACTGTGCAAATGAAACATGATATGGCATTTCAAATTAGCATAAATTTTTTAAAAGTGCTTGAATCTCAAATTATAGAGCGATATGTATGTCTAACGCTGTCGAGTGTAAATAAGTTTTAAGTCAAATTGAGGAGACCACCACCTTAAACGAGGTGAAAGAAGTGAGATGCTTGTAGGACCTAGGAAGCTAGCAGGTGAGTCACCTACATGCTTAGCTTAAATACGCTAGGTAAACGGAGACGAGGCCTGATGCCAAATCAGTCCAAGTCCGATAATGAATAAAGTCTGTGTTAAGGGTGTAACTTTATCCCATATTTTAGCACCGTAAATGGATAATATTTTCAGCCCAAAAATAGTAGAGAAAGGACCCAAGTACAAAATAACTCACTTGGTGAATTGGGCCAAAACAAAGTAAGGAAAAATGAGAAAAGTGGGCAGCTAAGGCCCAACCAATTTGAACCCAATAAAGCCCAAAGTGAAAGGGGAAAAAAACTACATCACCAACTTAATAAAGTAAGGCTAAAAATTCCTTAGTAGGTTGGCCAAAATCCCACTTTAAAAAGGATTTAAAATAGCTCCCTTAAGTTATTTTAATTTGGACAAAAATCTGCTTTTCTTGGTTATTCTTTGCTCTCTTTCAACGTGTGAAAAGTAGCCCTCACAACTTTACAATGGTTCCTAAAGTAAGCCTAAACCTTGAAGTTAAAAGTAAGTAATTATACTTGTGTACATAGTATAGTTTGTTTATGAAAAAAAAAAGAAGTATATGTTAGTTATGCTTGTGCTGGAAATTTGGACAGCATGTGTCCTAAGGATTATTGTGCACTTTTCTTGTTACTTAAGAGGCTTTTCTCCTCTTGGTTGGCAGAGTTATGAAGTAATACTTAGTTCTTAACAAGGTTTATTTTGTTAGTGATGTAACCAGGCTGTTGCACTTTATTTACAACCCGCAAGTGTGAGTTCTTATATGATATCGTAATTGTGTTCTTTGTGGGCTGATGGTTGGGAATTGTTGCTCCACGACCTCTACCTATTTTAAAACTATTTTTTGACTATTATAAGGCTGATTGTATGTGTAAGTATGTTATATCCAGTTTGGTTGAATTTAAAACTAATTTGGGATTGTTGACATCAAAATATAGCGAGACGACGTAACATTATGCCGCCTATTTGTATATTTTATATAAGTGTTATGTGTTGTACATTGTGGGATGTTGTGAGATTGTTATGTAACTAAAACAGGCTGCACATGATATGTATATGAAAATGTGTATTAGAAAATACGATTAGAGGTGAAAAGGTTAAAAGGATACGCTTGGGTTTATAACATACGTTTGTTGCCCGTATATTGTTCTTTTATCAGATTGGGCCGAAGATGTATCTATTGGATGCTAATACTAGTTTTATCACCTACTATATTGTAGGTAAATATTTTGAGGAAGGTAAGTTTATCTCTAGGTAATAGCGAGTTCGTACAGCGATGTATGTAAGGCTACTCGATTTCGTATTACTTGGCATGAAATCTAGATTCTTCCTTGGTACATAGAGGATCTTACCTACTCCGACGTAACAAATAGCAATGTCTCAACTCTTTCACATAATCATATACTCCCATACATAGTCACTTGCAAACCTGTATACATACTTGGATACCAAGATACACGAGTTCATTCTACTAAATAAAGTTCATGTGTTGTTCTACCTCTTATGCACTTCATTATTTGTGTAATCTACTCCTTTCATTATGGTGTTGTCTTTTGTGATTATTTACATATCATAGGTTGTATCTACAGTCCTACAGTTCCAATATTATGACCACCAAAAGAAGTATCTCAAAAGTAATTGAAAGATAAAGTATATTGCATATTGATGGGTGGTAACCCGAGGGGTGGAAGAATCACCTAACCAGGGTCGATCCTATCATGGGGGTAGCCCAAGGGATGAAAGGAAAAGCCTAGCCAGGGTCGATCCCGATATAGATTTATCACTGATCAGCTAGTCATTTGTATTACATTTTGTGCACAGATTATACAGTAAAGATAAAGTGATAGAAAAAATATAAAGAACAGAATCCCACAGTATAATTATAGGTGGTCTCTTATCCTAGTGCATAGTTTCATTTGAGTTGTTACTTCATATATAGTATTTCCTGCCTTACATATTCAGTACATTATCTCGTACTAACGTCCCTTACGGGGGACCTGCATTTTATGTTGCAAGTACAGGTGCAAGTAGATCTCCCCAGTAGGAGTATAGGGTATCCAGCTGCTGCTACCAAGCTCTAGGTTGCTTTGGAGCTTTGTGTGTATAAAGCTTATATTTTTGTATTGTATAGTTAGTCAAGGCGGGACTTGTCCCGACCCTTATCAGATACTTTTCCATATCTAGAGGCTTTATAGACTATGTAAATTAAATTGTGATTCTGTCTCATACTTTAGCGTTGTAGGGGGCTCCGGTGCAACTTTTTCTGAAAATCATATGAGTAGGTCCGCAATTAGCCCCGCAATAGCCCCGGGTGGCCTAACAATGACGGAGGATGCCTGGTAGGATTTTATGGGCCAAAAAATAGGAAAAAGATGATTTCAATAGTTTTCTTTAGGTGTTAACCCACAGACTCTAGCACTGCGAGGGGCTCTGGTGTAACCTTTTCTGAAAAATCATGTGTGGGTTCGCAACGAGCTCGACAAGAGGTCCAGGTGACTCGGCGATAGCAAGGGATGCCTGGTAGGATTTTATGGTCTAAGGAAGAGGAAACTGGTGATTTCAACAGTTTTATGTGGATGTTAGCCACAGATTCTAGCGCTATAGGGGCTCCATTGTAACTTTTTTGAAAAAGTATACGAGTGGGTCCACAACGAGTCGATAAGAGTCGAAGATGGTCCAATGAGGTCGGGGGATGCCTGGTAGGATTTTATGGGCCAACGAATAGAAAATAGGCTATTTCGGTTGTTTTTGGGGTGTTAGCCCGCGAATTTTGGCACTGTAGGGGATTCCGATGCAACTTTCTCGAACAATTATACACATAGATCCGTAACGAGCCTGGCAAGAGGCCTAGGCGACCCGGTGATAGCGGAGGATGCCTAGTAGGATTTTATGGGCTATAGAAAAGGAAATAGACAATTTTGACAGTTTTCTGTGAGTATTAGTCTATGTATTCTGGCGCTTCTTGGAAATTCGGTGCAACACTCTTGAAAAATCATATGAGTGGGTTTGTAACGAACTTGGCAGGAGTCCCTTGTGGTTTGGCAATTCCAGAGGATGCATGGTAAGATTTTATGGTCCAAGGTACAGGAAACAAACGATTTAAAGCAATTTTTCGTGGGTGTTACCCCACAAAATCTGGTGCTGCCGAGGGCTCCGGTGAAATTTCTTGAAAAATGATACATGTGGGTTCATAACGATCCCTGCAATATCCCAGGTGGTCTGAGGCGTCGTAAGATGCCTTGTAAGATTCTATACGCCAAGGAATAGAAAACAGGCGATTTGTATAGTTTTTTGTAGGTGTTAGCCCACGGCATCTGGCATTTCCAGGGGCTCTAGTGGACATTTCACAAAAAATACTATGAGTGGATCATTAACCAGCTCAAAAAGAATCCCAGGTTATCCGACGGTGCAGGAGGATGTCTGATAGGATTTATGGGCCAAGGAATAGGAAATGGGCAATTTAGGCATTTTTTTTATGGGTGGTAGCCCACCAATTGCGATGTTTTTGGGGCTCCAACGCAAATTTTCCAAAGAATAATACGAGTAGGTTTGTAACAAGCCTTTCAAAAGTCACATGTGGTCCGGTGGTGTCTGAGGACGCCTAGTAGGATTTTTTAGGCTCTGAACCAGGAAATAAGATATTTTGGTAGTTTTTCATGGGTGTTAGCCCACAGATTCTGGGGATTACAGGGATCTAGGCTCAATTTTCCCAAAAAATCATACCAACTCATACGTAATATAAAGTATGAACTCCTCCATGTACCTCATGACTATGATAGGATGAATTGTGATGGAATTGAAGTCCACATGTTGTGTTTTTCTTGAAAACTTCTTTTATATTTAACATATTTTACTTATACTGTATAATTGATGATTTCTATGAACTTGTTTATTGAAAAAATGATTTACGCCTTTGATTTTATAAACTTATTTTGAACTAAGATTAATGACTATGTCTAAGGATTGAGTCTAGAGCCTTGAACTTGTGAATGCTTGATTGTGCTTGAGATGTGAACATGATGACAGCCTATTAAACTTGATGATTATATAATCTTCATAATTGAACCCAAATGATTGAACCTAGCTGAATGTAGTAAATGATTAAACCTAAAGTACCTTACCAAGGCGTGACATAGAATCCTTTAGATAAAAATCTTGCCTTCACCACTTATTATTAACAATTCAAAAATATAATCATCATCATTTCCAAGTATCATTTGAAAGATTAATGATGTCACTAGATTCAAAATAACTTAATTTATACTATAAAAATGATAATTGAATTGAATTATATAACTTAAAAAATTCATCTCTCTAAAAAAAAAAGGCCATAATTGTCACGTCATAGTTGTCAACTTACAATGACCACTAGTTAATTTTTTATACTAATAAACCACATGATTATGCTTAATTAAAGAGATTCATTGATCATTATGATTAATTGAAAAGGCTTAGCCAACTTTAATTAATTTCTATTTGCAATGATTAAGAACAACGACATTCTTTATTCAATATTAATTTATTATTAGAAATCTGATTATTGCAGCAACATGACAGTATTCTACTTTGCTTATATATTATTATATAATAATTATAAAATCAAATCAGTGCTGAAGAAACCAGAAACAACAATTAATTAATAGTGAAATATAAGACTTTTGTAACAAAGAAAAACATGTTCTTGCATGTGCATGTGGAGATCTTAGTAATAGTTAAATACTATGTCTAAAGGATTTTGTCGATAATCATTTTATCTAAAAGTTTAAATTATTAAAAAATTAAAATAAATTATTGACATATTACATAAATAAACATTCAAACTTGATTGCAGCTAGCAAATAATTCAACTTTGAGTACGCATATTTAAACATCTCAACTCATTTTACTCTTAACTTACAAAATAATCACTTAGATTGCCTCTAAAATCTCTGTGTTACATTAGCATCACGTGTCTATGAGACACAATGAGGATATATGAGTTGTTGTTTAATTATCAGTTGAGACGAAATTGAAGTGTGTAGTTGTGCACTCTTAAAGTTGGAGTATTTACTTACCAATAAAAGTGACGTTTTAATATCTATTTATGTATTATACCTAAATTTAAATCTCGACATGCTTTAATTTCTCGTGTGCGACTTGTTTCTTTTCTTTTAATAAGTTATATATATGATGGAATGGATATGATTTCTTTCTGCTTAATTAGATATTTCAAATTCAAATTTTGAAATTAAAAAAAAAATCTGATAAGATTCTCCAATAAACACGTCAATTTTATCATTTGGGATGGCACAGTGGTTTGGACTTGGGATTTCTGTGTTAGAGGTTTCAAGTTTGAAATTTCTTACCAATGAAGGTAAGGGTTTGTCTTATGGGTCGAGCTCATCGTACCAAACTTGCCTACTGCGAATTACTTTTCCTATGTGATTTGCGAGCTATTGCATAGGAGCCGACGTTTACCTTATACGCACCCAAATGATATAGTGAATCTAGTGAAACATCTCATCTCCAGCTCACAAAAACAATTTGAAATAATTTCATTGATTTCTATAAAAATAGGAAGTTCATATTTTTCATTCACAAAGTAACTACGAATTTTCTTCGTCATAAAAAAAAGGACACGTGAATTTCCCTTGAAATTCTTTAATGTTGAAATTAAATATAACATGTTTTTAGTAATTATGATGAGATTCATGGGACATGGATCACGATTAATTGGTTTAGTAAGTTTTAAATATTATTGAATTTTTTAAAGGTGTGAATAAAAAGATAATGAAATTCTCTCAATATTTTGTGTCTTATAATATATTATTCTCAAAATAATTTATATTTTCGATATGTGAAATTAAAAAAAAAGAAAGAAAAAAGACAAAACTAGTCATTTTTTTTATAGTCAAATTTACCGAATAGCCTTTTGGTATAATTTATCCTTTTTAAAAAAATATTAAAACAATTATAATTTTTTAATAAAATTCTCTTTTTCTTTTTGATAAAAGTTATATCATATTTACTGTAACAACTTTTTCATTAAAAAAATCTACCGACAAATTTTGAGTCAATCACGCTACAAAAATGATGTACTAATAAACAACAACAACAACAACAACAACATTACCCCAATGCCTCAAAGGCTCCCGCCCATTGCGAGGTAAGGGGGGGTCGAATGTACACAGTCTGACCCCTATGTTTAAAAACATAGTGCGACTGTTTCCATATGACCCATGATGAGCGTCGAAAGTTGCATTGA
>JAOTQJ010186599.1:0-22203 GCA_025642045.1 Solanum sejunctum | reverse complement strand
TTATCTTAAGTGTCATGTTGATTGGAACTTGCGGGCTGTTGTATATAAGGCTATTAGCTCACGTTCTTCATGACTTCATAAGTAATGTTACAAGACTGCAAAGGTCTGTTTATACGTGTAAATGTTGCTGGAATAGTTTTACTAAAGTTGGAATAAGTTTGGAGTTATCAACATCGAAAAGGAGCAAAGGAAGGTAACATTAGGCTGTCCATTTTTAGATTGTGTGGAATTGGGATGTGTTGGGCTTTGTGGGCTGTCGAAAGACTGTTTTGACAATAAAATAGGCTTTACATGATGTGTACATGCTAATGTACATTAGAAAATATAATTAGGGGCTAAAAGGTTAAAGGAATACGATCAGGTTTATAATCACCCACTTACTGCCCATGTATTGTTTTTTTATGTGATTAGGATGCCAAGGTGTATCTATTGGCGATTAATGCTAGTTTTATCACATACTATGTTGTAGATAAGTATTTGGAGGAAGGTAAGGTTATCTTGAGATAGTAACAAGGTCCGACGACGAGGTACGTAAGGTTACTTGATTTCGTATCACTTGGCATGAAACATAGCTCTCTCCTTGGCACATAAAGGCATTCACAAACTCTGAGACAACTATTAACCATGTCTCCACTCTTCCACATGTTCATATGATTCCATACATAGTCCCCTTCAAAACTGCATACATGCTTGGATACCAAGTTACATGAGTTCCTGTTACAAAATAAAGTTCATGAGTTGTTCCATTTCATACGCATTTTATCATTTGTTTAATGTACTCTTTTCATTGTCATATTGTCTGATGTGATTATCCACATGTCACATGCTACATATACAATCCTACAGCTCTAATACTATGGCCACCAAAAGAATCATCTCAAAGGTAATTGAAAGATAAAGTACACAGTTTTTGGTAGGTGGTAACCCGAGGGGTGGAGATAGCACCTAGCCAGGGACGATCCTATCAATGGGGGGTAGCCCGAGGGGTTGAGTATAACCTAGTCAGGGACAAACCTGATACAGTCTCACCACTGATCAGTAAGTCATTTATTTTATAGTTATGCACAGATTATACAGTAAAGGTAAAGTAGTGTAAAGAACATAAAGTACATGATTCCACAGTATGACCTAAGGTGGTCCCAAATCTTACACCGGTGCATGGTTTCATATGAGTTGTTACTTTATATACAGTATATCCTGCCTTACATACTTAGTACATTATCCCATACTGACGTCCCTTACGGGGGACCTGCATTTCAGGCTGCAGGTACATGTGCTAGTAGATCTCCCCAGTAGAAGTATAAGACATTCAGCGGCTGTTACTAAGCTCCAGGTTGCTTCGAGGCTTTGTATATGTCTAGAGCTTATGTGTTTTTATTGCATAGTTTGGTAAGGCAGGGACTATCCCGACCCTTATCAGATGTTTTTCTTTATTTAGAGGCTTTGTAGACTATGTAAAGTAAAGTTTGGTCATGTCTTGTACTTTAAATACCGTGTCCCCAATGACCTAGTCATATGCACTTCCTTTTGACTTGTTATCATTGTTTATCTTCTTAAAGGCGTCTCAAATGCAGAAACCCCTTATAGTATGTATAGAAAGCGCATAGTTACAGGTTAGTTCTCCTGATCATTATTGGCAAAGGGTGTCAGTCCTCCCTAACAGGACTTTGGGGCGTGACAAAAATATTCCAAGGGACTCAATTCCCATATATATCAATTAAATCAAACCCCATAAGTTAAAACATAAGCATCACACCCATATCCCCTAAATTTTAACTCTGACAATCAGACCACGTATGGGCAACACTCACATAATACATCCCACAAATGAATCATAAATTTTGCAATCATCATCACCCATTCAAGAATTTCAACATAAGTAGGTTCACAACTCAACCATTCAAAGCCTAAAAACCCTAGATTACAAGTCTAGTTCAATAATCACTTTGAGTTATGATTTAACATGATTAAACAAAGCATACACTCATATAGGGAACAAATTCACAACAAAATGTTATAAAATTAGCCGCGGAGCTTACCGGTCGATTATAGAGGTAAACCAAAGTGAAAAAAATTAAAAATCAAGCTAAAAGCCTAAAAATAGTGCCTTCACTAGAATCTTCGCTAGAAAATGACATAGGTAGCCAAGATTTTGATCAAAAAAATGATGTGGGTGAAAAAGAGGGGTTTTCCATCGCTTTTTTTAAGGTTTAATATCAGCAATAGGGGTCAACTTTTATTTTGACCCCTTATATAATCAAATAGGGTTGAGTTTTAAAAATCTACAGATCGTGGCTACGAAACCCGACTATGAGTCATAGGTTATCCTACGGCTCATAGGTCATGGTCTCATAGTAGAACCAATACTTATAAAAATTTAGGAATCATACATGGGCACTACAAACCCCTCTTACGACTCATAAAGGACCCTACGATTCATAAGGTTGGCTCATCTTGTATGTGCCAACTTCTGATACTCACTGATTCCCTCTACAATGTATGACCTACGACTCGTAGGCCTGATTGTAGTTGCTGCTCCAATTGCCATTTTTCAAATCTTTTGTTCTTCAATTTTCTCCTGCAAAACAAATCTAAAAACATAACAATTCCCAAAATATTGCAACTACACTAGTGTCTTTCAATCATAAAAACAAATTCTTACCTTCTACCTAAGAATCTCAACAATAAAAAACACTTAAAACAAGCCAACAATTATCAAAAATGCTTGGGTTACCTCCCAAGAAGCGTCTTGTTTAACATCGTGGCTCGACTTTGTCACCGTCCTTCATCAGCTATCATTGAGGGTCCACACCTTAGTCTTGTATTCATCTGGGTGTTTCATGGATTGGAGAATAGCGAACATGACCTCTGCATAATTAACCCTAAAATGCAGTTGACCTGAATTCATAACCACTAGGGCTTTCCCTATGGCCAAAAATGGTCTTCCCAAATATGGGCACCGCAAAATCAACTTCACAATTAAAGATCAAAAAATCTGCTGGAAAGATAAATTTATGCACTTTAACAAGCACATCCAAAAGGATTCCCTCCAGTTTTTTTGATGGTTCAATCTACCATAAGCAACCTCATTCTTGTCGGGGTCGGAGTACCAAGGCTAAGCTTTTTAAATACCAAAAGAGGCATTAGATTGATGCTCACTCGTAAGTCACACAATGCTCTTGCAAACTTGACATTACCTATGGTACAAGGGATGGTGAATATACCGGGGTCCTTTCACTTTTAAGCAAGACATTTGGTCATAATGCACTACATTATTGGAGTTCTTGCGGGAACTCTTGGCTCAAAGTGCATTTCTTGGTGACCAAATCCTTCATATATTTGGCATACTTGGGCATTTTATCCAAAGCTTCTAGAATGGGAATGGGAATGGAGAGTTGCTTCAACATCGAGAGGAAGTGTTTGAATTTACGCTCCTCTTCCTTTCTCTTAAGCCTTTGAGGGAAAGGAGGAGGAGGTTTGGGAATTGATTTAATTTCTTATGCTCCCATATATCTTCTTGTTGCATCCCAACAACCTTCAGATCTTCTCCCTCAACCAAGACCCTTCTCATCAACTTCATCCATAATTACCGGCATAGGGGGATCTATGGTAATCTTGCCTATCCTAGTCATCACCACCATGCAATGCCCTTCATTCTTTGTGTTTTGAACCGTATTGCTAGGTAGGGTACCCTTTTGGCATTGATTCAATTATGAAGAAACCTGTCCAAATTGTTACTCTAGTTTCTTGATTGCTATGGAGTGAGACTCAATTTTTTGGTTAATACTTGAAATATCTGCTTTCATTCCCTTTAAAGTCTCATCTTGATGGTCTACTTGCTTCAACAATTTTTTGAACATTTCATCAATCCTTGAGTTGCTTGATCTGGCATCACGATTGTGTGGTGGCACAGAAGGACCATTCTATAGCCCTCTGTTTTCCCCTATTCTATGTCTGGCACTCTCTCTCTCTCTCTCTCTCATAGTATCCACCCCAACTATGTCTATACATCCCATCTTAGGTGAAGTTCTGATTTTAATTCCCAAAACCTTGCCTCCAATAATCTGAATTGGACCATTGGAGGTTGTTCTAGAAACTCGCCTCTTGGTTGCTTACAAAACACGCATCCTCATCAAAGAATGGATTATCATAGGTAGGGACCTTCGGAGATTGGTGTGTGACTGCCTTGAAAGTTGCCTAATTTTACTTTAAAACCAAGTCCATACTTGGGCGAAGTTGAGCAAGTTGATCCACGATCTCTTCCTTTACCTTTGCTTACACATTATTTGTGTTAACAGGAAAGAAGATTTCACCACACCTCACTCTCGTTGTCCCCATACTCAATTTGTTTTGAACACTTGCTCTATTCTTATGACTATTAATCCAAAAGGTTAGTCTAGGGACATGCCTCCCATAATCGTGTCAGCGCAAGCTTGACTATTCTTGTAAAGCGCCTGATAGAAGATTTCAACCAAGGCATCATCAATAATCTTATGATTAGGGACCATCCTCAAGCATTTAGTAAATGTCTTCCATGTTGTTCAAATAAAACCACCCAGCAATTGCTCAAAGTTGTTGATTTGGTCCTTGAGTTTCAACTTTTTAGATCTTGGGAAATATCTTTCATGAATACTATGAAGTTCAGCCAACTTATGATAGTACCAGGAGGAAGCTCAGACAACCATATAGCTGCATTGGCAGTTAATGATAGTGGAAACATTCTCAAACACACAGCATCAAGAGAAAGGTTTTATGTCCCCATGACACTTTTCCAAACAAACACAACACTTTGAAGATGACGGTGGGGATCCTCCGAAGGTAGCCCTATGAATTATCCGTGATTTTAGAGCATTTGGAGCAATCCACTCGATACCATGAACTTAGTATCTGCTGGTAATGGAGGCAGTACTATAGCACCGGTAACATCCATAGAAATAGGGTCCAAGTTATATTGATTCCATCCATAAGTGTTTTCATTAAAATCCCTGAGTTGTGGCTTGTTACCCTTTTGTGGTGGATTCTCCTCTCATCCCATATCCCCGTTCATTTTCATATCCTCATCAACCTCGATATCTTCACTCACTTGAGCTATTCTTATTGGTAGTCTATGGATCTCCAAATTAAGTGGAGCTAAGGGATTGCCTTGGCTCCTTGTGTTGGGCATACAACCTAGTATACCCTGCAAACAAAATCAAACAACAAAAAAAAATACAAAAGTAAAGTACAAAAGACTCTAGAAATTAACACTAGAACTAACTAATAGTGAAATTAAATCAAAACCTAGTCGTATTCCCCAACAATGGCACCATTGTTTCTGATGGTGTTCACACTCCAATAAGAAAGCGATTGTTATTAGCAATTAACCTAGCAAAGGTTAGGATCAAATCCACAGGGAATACAGGGCTTGATTATAAGATTTAACCACTAATCATTTCTAGTATTTATGACTACAATCTCTAAATGGGGGGGGGGTGTATTTCAAAATAAAAAAGAAACTAACACTAACTATAATGTGAGGAAATACTCAATTTTAGAGACAACTTCGAAATTGTGTTCCCAATGGTTCTCAATGTGATTTACATGTAGGATGGTAACTTCGGTTCTTCCAGCCCTCTTGTGAATGTGAAGATCAAATTTCACCTTGACACTTATTCAACAACCATGGCATGCCAACTAACCATTTCCTATTGTCCTAGTCAACCTCTCCTAGGTTAGGCTTGGTTGATTAGACGAGAATACATCAATCGAATTCTATCATCTACTTTCCTTTTCCTATTCATCACTGCCTTGGTTGGGATGGTGATAGTAGGTAGGGTTTAGTGTTGGCCACAACCAAATGACAATAATAATGAAGGAAAATAGATAATACATGCAAAACCCTAATCATAGAAATGCAAGAAACCTATGACATCTGTAGGTCAACTACCCATGGTTCCCACAACCCCGAGTTATGGATGCTTAGCTACTCATGGCTAAGGCAAAACACACAAGAATGCAAATCATAGACATAGTTGAGAGCTTTACCAATACCAATGAAGAAAATAGGCACCACAAATTGCAAACCCACAAACTTGATTGATCAACAATGAGTACAAGGCAAGGTTGCAATCCCCCCAAAATGGGTTTTCCAAGAGAGAATAATAAACTACTCTAGAAAACTAAGAAAAACTTCAAAACATATCTTTCAATAGTCTACTGGTCAAACCTCCTCTAAAATCCTAACTTAAACTATATATAGTATTTATACAACAACCCTAGAATTTAAATAGAAAAGACAGCTGGCAGCTGATAAGTTACATAGGTATAACTCGTAAGACGACCTACAAGTCATAGTTGCAGTTTTATATTAGGTTCTTAGCATCTTGGACTAAACTAGTATGACCCATAGGTACAGTCGTTGCTTGACCTACGAGTTCTATGTTGATCTTATATCTTGGTCTTCAGTTTTTGGTCTAACATCTTGGCTCTCAAATCCTTGCTATGAGTCCACCTATATGAGTCGTAGTGTGACTTACGACTCATATGATGGACTTGTAGGGGTGACCTCCACTTAGCAGATTTTTGAATTTTGGTCTCTGATTCTTCCTACGATATTACCCTACGACTCGTAGGTGGGCTCATAAGGCTTATGCTTCAGCAAAATCTATAACTTTTCTTCAAAATCATGCTAACCTAACATTTTTGCAAAATTAACACAAAATATATCAAAACACTAAAAACTCACTTAGGAACTCACAAAATCCCTTGTTTTAGCAACCAAATATTACTGTATTTTGACAGCACATCACCTTTACCTTTATTTTTCCTGGTTTCTTGCATACTTGCTGTACAAAACAATTTAGAGGTTAGAAACAATCCACCTATTACACTTGGCTCTATGGCGCGACCTAAAGAATGAAAAGAAAGTAAAAACTCCTAAATACTATGCAGCCTCCCGCTTATAAATGTGGTGTAGAACACATCAATAAACAAGACTCTACACAGACACGACTTTGTAGACTCCCTAGGATGACCTGCTCTGATACCACTTTTATCACTCCCAAAGTCCCGTTAAGGCAAACTGGCACCAATTGCCGATAAGGCTTGGAATAATCAATCTGTATTCATGCACTTTCTATGCATACTATAAGGAATTTATACATTTAACATGCTTTCAAGAAAGTAAACAGTAATAACAAGACAAAATAAAATGCAAATGACTAAGCCATTTGGGCCATGTTGTCTAAAGTATAAGACATGATTACACTTTAATTTATATAGTCTACAAAGTCTCTAGATAAGGAAAAGTATTTGATAAGAGTCAGAATAGGCCCCACCTCGACTAACTATACAATACAAAAATATAGGTTCTAAACACACACACACAAGGCCCTAAAGCAATCTAGAGCTCAGTAACAATAATTGGATATCCTGTACTCCTACTGGGAAGATCTACTAGTGCCTGTACTTACAGCATGAAATGTCGGTCCCCCATAAGGGACGTCAGTATGAGATAATATACTGAATATGTAAGGCAGGAAATATTGTATATGAAGTAACAACTCAAATGAAATTATGCACTTTGTAAGGATAAGAGTCGTCCTATAGTAATATTATGGAATCATGTACTTTATGTCCTTTTTATTACTTTATGTTTACTGTATAATCTATGCACAACATGTAATATAGATGACCAGCTGATCAGTGGCAAACTTATATGGGGATCATCCTATGCTAGGCTTTTTCTTTCACCACTGAGCTACCCCTCGTAATGGGATCGACCCTTGCTAGGTGATTCTTCCACCCCTCGGGTTACCACCTATCAATAAGCAATATACTTTATTTTATCTTTCAATTACTTTTGAGATGATTCTTTTGGTGGTCATAATATTAGAGCTATAGTACTATAAGATGTAGCATGTGACATGTAAATAATCATGCAAGACAATACAATAATGAAAAGAGTACCTTGCACAAATAATGAAAGGCATATGGGATAAAATAACTCGTGAACTTTATTTAGCAACAAGAACCCATGTATCTTGGTATCCAAGTATGTATGTAGATTTGAAGATGACCATATATGGGAGCATATGAATATGTAAAAGAGTAGAGACACGGTTTATAGATGTGTTGGGGTTGGTAAGTGCCTTTATGTGCCAACGAAGAATCTAGATTTCATGCCAATGTAATACTAAATCAAGTAGCCTTTCTTACCTCATTGTATGACCTTGTTATTACCTTGAAGTAACCTCCTTTTTTCTCAAGTAGTTATCTACATTTGTTTGGGCAATAAGACAAGCATTAGTAACTACTAAACATGTCCTGGCAGTCCAATGTAATTTAAAAGTAAACTTGAGGCAGCAACCCATAAGCATTGATCTAACGACGTTATTTCATCCTTTCCACCCCAAAGCATATGTGTCTACTACCTATTCCATATACATGGTGTATATAGCCTAGTTTAGGTCTGTAATATGCTGGAAATAGTCTATAACTCACAGCACACACCAATTCCATGTGACATGCAATCAAGTAGCACAATATTACATCATTTCCCTATATCTCGACGTCAATAATTCAAAACTATCCTGACTTTAACCAAAATGTAATCAACACTTCTATACATAAAAATAGCCTTATAATAGCCCTAGAATAGTACTAAAGTAGTCATGATGGACGTTAAGCAATAGCCTTCATCCATCAGCCCACAAAGTCCAATCAAAATTACACTTAAGATAGCATAATAAAACTTATTTTTAAGTGAAACCAAATCAGGGCAGCAACCTTAGATTAATATATATAACTTAAACCATGTTATGAATATCAACTTCTCTCCATATCCAGCCTACAAACAATAGAGAAGTCACTAAAAAAAGGCAAGTGTGTAGCAACTTTCTAAACACATGATGTTCGACCTTTGTTCACAAGCATAACTAGCACATACTTCTTATTTTTCATGGGAAAAGTATATTAAATAGATGTATATTTCCACTTAACTTATCCTTCAAGATTCAAGTTTCCTTCAATAACCCTAGAGGGTTTTATTATCTACCTCGTGACATGAAGTAAAGAGTAAAACAAAGTCTTTAGGAAAGCTAAAAATTGTTCCAAAGTGAAATGACTTAATGGACTATTTTTAAGCCCTTTTAAAGGGACTCTTTGGTTGTCTTTCTCTTGAGATTTTGATCACATATTAACACATATTAATAAGCTGGTGATGAAGCAGCTTGGCCCTCTCACTTGGGCCTAAATGGGTCTCAAAGGTGATGGGCCTTGGCTGCCTATTTTCCTAATTTCTCTTCACTTAGTTTGGGCCCAATTAGTCAAGTTGGTTGTGATGTACTTAGGAACTTTTGTTATTCACCTTGGCCCGTAAGTATTATCCATTTATGATACTAAAACATGGTCTAAAGTTACATCCTTAACACGGACTTTATTTATTATTGGACTTGGACTGGTTCGGCGTCGGGCCTCGTCTCTGTCTAGCTAGCAAATTAAGCTAAACAAGTAGGTGACTCACCTGTTAGCTTTCTAAGTCCTAAGCACCTCACTTCTCTTACTTCATTTAAGGCCACGATCTTCTCAATTTGACTTAAAACTTATATACACTCGACCCTCTTAAGTATTAGATGTACATATCGCCCTATAATTCGAGATTCAAGTGCTTTTAAAAATTGGCACTAATTTAGCCAAGCTATATCATATTCATTTGCTCAGAACTAGCTAATGTAAGATGTGGGATTTGACGCACTATAAATACATTAAGTAGGATTTTATTACAAGATTCTAGATGTTAGAACATAGAACTTGCCTTTGAATATTCTCTCAAGAATATTTTAAGGTTTTTAGCTTTGATTATCTTTTTCTCTTGGAAAAGTCAATTTTAGGGATTGTAAACCTTGCTTTGTGCTCATCATCAATCTATCAAGCTTGTGGTTTACAACTTGTGGTGTCTTCCATCTTCATTGCCTTAGATAAAATTCTCAATCATGTCATTTGTTTGCAGTTTTTCTTATTTTTCCTTAGCTATAAGTAGCTAAACACCCACAACTTAGAGTTATGGGAACCATGGGTAGTTGACTTGAGATGACCTACGTTTATTGGATTTCTATGATTGGGGTTTTGCATGTATTTTCTATTTTTCTCATGTTGATTGTTTTGGTGGTGGCCAACACCAAACACCGCCTATTATCACAATCCTGACCAAGGTAGTGACGAATAGGAAGAGGGTAATAGATGATAGAATTTGATCAATTTTTTATCGTCTAATCAACCAAACCTGACAAAAGAGAGGTTGACTGAGACAACAGGTAATGGTTATTTAGCATACCATGGTTGCCTACATGCACCATGGTAAAATTCGACCTTCACCTTCACAGGAGGGCTAGAAGAACCTAAGTTATTACAAATTTCCAATTGTAGTTATGTTATCTAGAGTAATTGAGTCAAAGAACCATGAGGAACACAATTCCTAAGTTGTCCCTAAAATTGATTGTTTTCCCTTACCATAGCATAATATTAATTTTACTTTTGTTTTTGAATACAAAATCTTCCCCATTTAGAGATTTTAGTTACTTATGCTTGAAATGATTAGTAGTACAGTTTTTTAATCAAGACCCATATTTCCTATGGATTCGACCCTATCCTTTAGTTAGGTTAATTACTGGCAGTGACCGGTTTCTTATTAGAGCATGACTATCAACAAAAAATAATAGCACCGTTGTTGGGTAATACGACTAGGTTTTGACATAATTTCATTATTAGTGAGTTCTAGTATTGACTTTAAGAATCTTGTGTATTTTACTTTTGTTTTTGCTTTCGTTATTTAAATTTTACTTGCAGAGTGTGCTAAGTTGGATGCCCAACACAAAGAGCCAAGGCAATCCCTTAGCTCCGATCAATTTGTAGATCCACCAACTTTTTCAATAAATGGATCAAGTGAATGAGTATATCGAGGTTGAGAAGGATATGAATATGAATGAGGATATGGAAAGAGAGGAGAATCCACCACCTAGGGGTAACAAGCCCCAGCTTAGGGACTTCAATGAAAATGCTTATGGATGTACTCAAAATCGATTGAACCCTATGGCCATATGTTACTAGCGTGATAGTATTACCTCCTTTACTAGCAGACACTAAGTTCATGGTATCGAGTGGGTTGCTCCAAATGCTCCTAAACCGAGGATTATTCACAGGGCTACCTTCAGAATATCCCCACCATCATCTCCAAAATGTAGTGTTTGTTTGTAAGAGTGTCATAGGGACACAAATCTTTCTCTTGATATCATTGGTTTAAGAGTGCTTCCACTGTCAATGACTAGCAATGCAGCTATGTGGTTGTCTGAACTTCTTCTAGGTACTATTACAAGTTGGGCAGAGCTTCAAAGAGTATTTCTTGAAATATATTTCCCAAGATCTAAGAAGTTGAAGCTCAAGGACCAGACAAACAACTTTGAGCAATTATCGGGTGACTCTATTAGCACAATATAGGAAAGATTTACCAAATGCTTGAGGATGGTCCCCAATCACATGATTGTTAATGATTCTTTGGTTGAGATTTTCTATCGAGCACTTGACGAGAATAGTCAATCTTGCACCGACATGATTATGGGAGGCATGTTTCTTGACCAACCCTTTGTATTGATAGCTACATAAATAGAGCAAGTTGTTAAAATCAATAGATCATGGGGTAAATGAGAGTGGGGTGTGATGAAGACCTCTTGTGCTATCAATACCAACAATGAGAAAGCAAAGTTAAACGAAGAGATCATGGAGCAACTTGCTCAACTTCGCATAAGTATGGACTTGGTTTTAAAGCAAAACCAAGTAAATATCAAAGTGGTCACTCACTAACCCCCAAAGACTCTAGTGTAAGAAGACCCATTCTTTGATGAGGATGTATGTTTTGTAAGCAACCAAGTGGCGGGTTTTCAGAATAACCTCCAAGATCCTATTTAAATTTTTGGAGGCAAGGTTTTGGGAATTGAGGTCGGAACTTCAATCATTATGGGGTATATAGAGACAACTGGGGTGGATACTTAAAAGATAGAGAGTCCAAAGATCAAATAGGGAAGAAGAGATGGCTGGAGGAAATGGTACTTATATGCTACCTCACAACTCTGATACCTAGTGAAGTAACTCTAGGATTGAATAGATGTTTGACAAGTTGTTAAAGAGGTCTGACTACGAAGATGAGACTTTAAATGAAATGAAAGCGGATATTTCAAGTATTAACCAAAATATAGAGTCTCACTCAGTGGCAATTAAGAAACTCAAACAACAATTTAGGCAAGTTTTTTCACAATTGAACTAATGTCAAAAGGACACCTTACCAAGCAATATGGTTCAAAATCCTAAAAATGAAGGGCATTGCATGGCAGTCATAATTTGGAGTGGCAAAAGCACCATAGATCCTCCTAGGCCAATGGTTAAGAATAGACGCAACAAGAAGCGGGTAGAGGAGAAGACAGAAGCACACATCAGAAAAAAGCAGCCAAAGAAATACAAAACCTTTCCAAGGCCCCCACCACCTTTTCCCCAAAAGCTTGGGAAGAGAAAATAGGAAGGTAAGTTTGAACAGCTTTGGGCAACGCTTAAAAAGTTGTCAATGGACCTTCCCTTAGTTGAAGCCCTTGAGAGGATTCCTGGGTACTCTAAGTGGATGAAAGATCTAATCATGAAGAAGCGAAGAGTTAGTCAAGACCTCTCCCAAAATTTTCAACATTGTAGTGCCATCACCACAAAATCTTTGGTCAGAAGTGTGAAGATCTGGTGCATTGATCATACCATGCAGAGTTGGGGAACTCGCATTTGCTAGAGCACTATGTGATTTCGGGGCCAGCATTAACTTAATGCCTCTGGCCATATTCAGAAAGCTTGGTTTGGGTAGCCTTGTTCCTAAAAAGGTATTGTCCTAATGGAAGACAAAACGGTCAAGAAGCCAGTGGGGATACTCTAAAATGTGTTGGTTAAGGTAGATAACTTTATATTACCCATAGATTTCATTATACTTAACTGTGATGTTGATTTTGAAGTTTCTATCATCTTGGGAAGACCTTTATTAGCCACAGGTAGAGCATTGGTTGATATGGAAAAGAGTCTGCTTACTTTCAGGTTTGACGAAGAGACAATTGTGTTTCAAGTGGGCCAATAATATAGAAAGGGTTGTGAGTTTTAGGTTATCTCAATGATTGAAATGAGTGAGGACGACAAAATGGAGATCTCAGTATTGAGGCTAGGGGTTGAACCTTCGGTAGCTTTGTTAATGAATTTTGATGGTGAAAGCATTCATGATTATGAGGAAACAATAAATGCTCTCGGGGTGTCATTTGGGTCAAGATGACAGGCCAGGCTTTAGTTGGATTTGAGCAACAGGGAAACTCCACCCACTAAGTCGTCTATAGAAGTATCACCTGAGCTAGAGTTCAAGGCATTACCAACACATTTGAAATATGCATACTTGGGAGAAAATAGTCTATTACCTCTCATAATTGTAGCTGATTTAAGTGAAGCACAGGCAGAGGCCCTTTTTTCAATTTTCTAATGATTCAAAAAGGCCATTGGATATATAATTGTGGATATTATTAGCATACCTCCTGGGTTGTGCATGCATAAGATTCAACTCATCAAAGATTATAAACTAAGTGTCAAACATCAGAGGTGGTTAAATCCTCCAATGCAAGAAGTAGTTCGAAAAGAGATCATCAAGTGGTTAGATGCAAGGGTGATCTACCTTATTGCATATAGAGAACGGGTGAGCCCCATGCAATGTGTCCCGAAAATAGGGGGTATCATAATGGTGTCGAATGAAAAAAATGAGTTAATTCCCATGCGACCAGTTACTGGAAGGAGAGTATGCATGGACTACTGGAAGTTGAATGCTTCCATGGGGAAAGATCATTTCCTCATGCCATTCGTGGATCAAATGCTTGATGGACTTATAGAGAAGGCTTAGTATTGTTTCCTTGATAGTTATTCTGGGTATAATCAAATTATCATTGCACCTGAAGATCAAGAGAAGACCACTTTTAGGTGCCCGTATAGTACCTTTGCATTTAAAAGAATGACATTTGGGTTATGTAACGCTCCAGTGACATTTCAAAGATGCATGATGTCCATTTTCTCTAATATGGTAGAAAGCACTATTGAGGTATTCATGGATGATTTTAGTGTGGTTAGTCAATCTTTTAAAGAATGTTTGTTGCACTTGCATGATGCATTAGATAGATGTGTTGCGAGTCACCTAGTGTTGAATTGGGAGAAATGTCACTTTATGCTTAAGGAAGGCATTATGAGTGGTCATAGAATTTCAGGCAAGGGAATTGAAGTTGACAAAGCAAAAATTGAGGTTATCGAGAAACTCTTGCCACCGATTTCTGTGAAAGTTATTTGGAGCTTCTTAGGCCATGCAGGGTTTTACCACCATTTTATAAAGGATTTCTTAAAAATCTCATAACCCCTATGGAAGTTGTTGGAGAAGGATGCAAAATTTGTGTTCGATGATGCATGCATGTATGCCTTTGAAGAATTGAAAAGGAGGTTGACTTCAGCACCCATTATTGTGGCTCTGGATCGGTCATAACTATTTGAACTAATATATGATGGAAGTGGGGTTGCACTAGGTATGGTGTTAGGACAACGAAGGTATAGAATTCTATACCCAATCTATTATGCTAGCAAAGTACAAAATGTGGCCCAGAAAAATTATATAGTCACCGAACAAGAATTGCTTGCTTTAGTTTTTACCTTTGAAAAATTTCGATCATAATGTTGGGAGCTAAGGTGATTCTGCACATAGATCATGAGGCGCTCAAAAATCTAATGGCCAAGAAACATGCAAAACCAAGAATGATTAGATAGGTATTTCTCTTGCAAGAATTCAATTTTGATGCGATTAACAGAAAAGGGTCAAAAATTTAGGTAGTTGATCACCTTTCTACATTGGAAGATGAAGCTATCGGGAAGTTTGATGATGGAATTGATATAAATGACTCATTACCCAATGAGAGAGTCTTGGCGGCATCACATGACCTTATGCCCTAGTTTGCCGACTATGCTAACTATTTTGTAAGTGATTTAGTGCCTCTTGATCTGAACATTCATCAGCCTCGCAAGTTTATGCTTGACATAAAGAAGTTATTGTAGGATGAGCCTTATTTTTTCGTGTTTATGCGAATGGGATTATCTACAGATGTATGACAAAAGTGGAGATGATGAGTATTCTTGAAGCATACCACTCTTTATTGATGGGTGGTCATCATACTGGAGCTCGAACTGCTTACAAAGTGTTTGTGGCTACTATTGGACATCTATACATCAGGATGCCCATGATTACATCAAGTCATGTGATAGATGTTAAAGAGAGGGCAGGGTCTCGCGAAGGCCTGAACTTTCTCTAAATCCTATTTTCGTAATAGAACTATTCGATGTTTAGGGCATTGACTTTATGGGACCCTTTTTTAGCTCACATGGCAATAAGTACATTCTGGTTGCAGTTAATTACATCTCCAAATAGGTAGAGTCCATAGCTCTACCAAACAATAAAGGTAAGAGTGTTACTAGGTTTCTCTGAAGAAATATTTTCTCCAGGTTCGGTACACCTGGGCAATTATCAGTGATGGAGGTTCTCATTTTTGCAACTGACTATTCAAAGTTCTCCTTGAAAAGTATGATGTGAAACATTGAGCAGCAACCCCATACCATCCCTAAACAAGTGGGCAAGTAGAAGTGTCAAATAGGGAAATCAAGCAAATCCTATCCAAAATGGTGAATGTGAATCGTATTGACTGGTCAAGAAAGTTGGATGATGTTTTATGGGCCTACCACACTGCTTTTAAAACCCCGATCAGAATGTCCCATTATCAATTATTGTTTGGGAAAGACTGTCACCTACCAATTGAGCTTGAGGACAAGGAACTATAGGCACTTAAGAAGTTAAATTTGGACTAGAATGAAGCAGCAACATCTAGATTGATGCAAGTTAATGAACTCAATGAGTTCTAGCTTTGATAATATGAGATCTCTGCCTTGTACAAGCAACAAATGAATGTTCAGCATGACTGCAGAATTGAAGATCTCCAATTTGCTCCGGGAGACATGATATTGCTTTACAACTCTAGGTTAAGGCGATTTCCTGGAAAACTTAGATCTAATTGAATGGGACCCTTCAGTGTAGTGCACGTCTTTAGTCATGGAGCCATTGAGTTAGAAAGCAGGATAGTAAAACTTTCAAAGTCAATGGTCATAGGGTGAAACGGTACATGGGTAACATAGAAGAAATCAAGGAAGTGGAAGATTGGGATCTTGAAGAAGCATGAACACACAAGCTTCCTTTGGTGCCATGATAATAAATCAGGCGCTTCCTGGGAGGCAACCCACAGTATGCCCCTTGCACCATTTTTATGTCTTTACATTAAGGACAAATTATCCTATTTTGGTAGGGTATATGGATTAAGGTGAAGTCTGAGTAACCTCGAGTCCATAACTTTCCCTGTTTTCCTATCTCAAGCTTTTCTTGTTGTGATTCTTTTTCATTATGGATGTTTACTTTTTTGTTGAACTGACATGTTTAGGTAGTGCAAATAATGTGTAAATTCATATTAGTATTATATGTTGGCATATACATAGTATTTATATGCTTTTTAAAGTTTTTGATGAAAAATTAAGTACCCTCAAAATTTTTGAGATGGTTATTATTGATGCATTCATGCATTTTGAGTATTTGGCAATGTTTGTTCTGATAATGTGAAGGTAAGTTGGGGCTTGAAGCATGACCTGTGAGTCTATACTAGACTGTGGGTGCAATGTCATGTGCGTTGTGAGCTTTCTTTGCTGCATTCATATATCTTGTATGGACTCATAACATGCCTTGTTACTATAAATTAGTATGATGATATGGTTGATTTGGAAAGGATCTTAGCCCTTTGTTCTTTTAGTAAACCTACTTTTATCCTAAATGACCTACCAAATGAGTTAGTGAATCCCTTGTTCCAAATTTTTGAGCTTCTCATATACTCATTGTTTCTTGACACCTTGGTATCTTAACCTTGTTTGATGAAATACCTTGATATTGGCCCTGGTCTATCCTTGAACATGTGAACCTTAATTGAGGCGAAAAGCCTAAGTTGAGTGTGGCTACAAATTGTGGCCCTGGTTTGGGGAACAGAGATTGTGTACCTCACCTCAGGCTAAAAGCTTAAGTTGAGGGTGGCCCTTATTTTGGTAAAGTAATAATAATGAGGTGTTTAGTTGGGAAACAAAGAAAGAAATGAAAAACCATGAGCCGAGTGAAGAAAAATAAAAGAAAAGTGCCTTGAGTTGAGAAAAAGTAGCAAGAAATGAGTTCAGAAATAGAGCACGGCTGAAAATAGAAACAAAGCACTTGAGAAAAGTTTGAAATAGGAGAATAAGAGTGGATTTAATGAAAAGGGTTGGGTTATGAAAACAAAAAGTGTTGGTAAACATGGTTCAAGGATAGGTTTTAGTCACTACTTGCCCAAAATACCACACCAAAGCCCCCTGAACCTATGTTACAAGCCTATAAGTCCTAAAGTGATCCAAATCCACTTTATCTCCAAGTCAGAAGATGAGTATAGAGGAAAACCTATGTTGTTAGTCATTATGCATGAATTTCAATTGTGAGAGTGAGAATGTTTCCTCAATCACTGAATTCTAAATGCTTTTTGAGTAAGCGGGACTTCTTTTCTATGAAGGCATTTGCACTACTTGATTAGCATATGGTTGCACCAGTAATTGTGTATGGTTGATGCTTCTTAGCTCATCACAGTCGGATTGCTAGATTCATCGTCATATTTTATTATTCTTAGTAACTCTGCATTTTGGTTTTGAAAATGATAGTTCGGTACCTAGATTAGAGTGAACGATATATATGGAATTGATATAACTATTATGTATTTCTCATTGTCAGCATAGATTGAGTCATTGCTTGAGGACAAGCAATGCCCACCCATTTGATTTTTCAGGAAACTTGTGCTGAAGCCCTATGCAGCCGTAGAATCTGTGGGCTAACACCCATCGGATATTGCCGAAATTGCCTGTTACCTATTCTTTGGCCCATAAAATCCTACTAAAAGTCCCTTGTTACCGTCGGGTCACCTGACTCTCTTGCCGGGCTCGTTGCAGATTAACTTATATGATTTTTTGGGTAGGTTGAGCCGAAACCCCTGCACGTCAGAATCCGTGGCTAACACCCATATAAAACTGCCAAAAATGGTTCGTTTCCTCTTAGCCCATAAAATCTTACCAGGCGTCCCCCTATGCCGCCGGGCCATCTGAGTCTCTTGCCTGGCTCATTGCGAACCCAATCATTTGATTTTTTAGGAAAGTACGGCTGAATCCCCCTGCAGTGCCATAATCCATGGACTAACACCCACAGAAAACTAGTGAAATCGCTTGTTTCCTATTCTTGGCCTATAAAATCCTCCCTGGTGTCCCCTGTCGTCGCTGGGCCACCTAGGCCTCTTGTCGGGATCATTATGGACCACTCGTATGATTTTATGAGAAAGTTGCGCTAGACTACCCTCCAGTACTAGAATCCATGGGCTAACACCTAAAGAAAACTGCCAAAATCATTTTTTCATGTTCATTGGCCCATAAAATCCTACCAGGCGTCCTCCGCCACCGTCGGGACACCTGGCCCTCTTGCCGGGCTCATTGCGGACTTACTCATATGATTTCTCAAAAAAATTGCCCTAGACAGCCAGGGTCACCCTTGCTGCGCCAGAATACGCAGGCTAAAACTCACAAAAAACTGTCAAAATCACCTATTTCCTGTTCCTTGGCCCAAAAAACCTACCAGGCATCCCTTGTCGCGGTTGAGCCACCTGGACCTCTAACCGGGATCATTTCGAACCCACTTATATGATTTTTTGGTAAAGTTATGTCAGAACCCCTCTGCAACACCAGAATCCGTGGGCGTTACCCATAGAAAACTGTCGAAATCACATGTTTCTTGTTCTTTGGCCCATAAATTCCTACCAGGCGACCCATGCCACCGGTGGGCCACCTGAACCTCTTTTCGGACTCATTGCAGACCCTCTCATATGATTTTTTTAGAAAGTTACTCTAGAGCCCCCTGTAGTGTAAGAATCCGTGGGCTAATACTTACAGAAAACTACTGAAATCGCCTGTTTCTTGTTCTTTGGCTAATAAAATCCTACCAGGCATTCCCCACTGCCGTCGATCACCTGTACCTCTTACCGGGTTTGTTGAGGATCACTTCATATGATTTTTTGGGAAAGTTGCGATGGACCCCCTTGAAGCACCAGAATCCGTGGGCTAATACCTATAGAAAACTGGTGAAATCTCCTTTTTTCTGTTACTTAGACCATAAAATCCTACCAGGTGTTCTCCATCGCCGCCGGGCTTCTTGGGACTCTTGCCAAGCTTATTGCATACCCACTCATATGATTTTTTGAGAAATTTGCTCTGGAGCCCCCTTCAGCACCAGAATTTGTGGGCTAACACCCACCGAACATTGTTAATATCTCTTGTTTCCTATTTCTTGGCACATAAAATCCTACCAGGAGTTCTCTCCAGCCGTCTGTCCACCTGGGATAATTGTCGAGCTCATTACGAACCCACTTGTATGATGTTTTTTAAAAGTTGTACCGAAACCCCCTGTAGTGCTAGAATCTGTGGGCCAACACCCTTAGAAAACTACCAAAATTGCATGGTTCTTGTTCCTTGGCCCATAAAATCCTACCAGGCGTCCCTCACTGCCATCGGGCTACATGGCCCTCTTGCCAGGCTTGTCGCGGATAAACTCATATGATTTTTCAAGAAGGTTGCACAGGACCCCCTACAGCGCCAGAATCTGTAGGATGACACCCACAAAAAATTGCCAAAACCACTTGTTTCCTCTTAGCCCATAAAATCCTACCAAGTGTCCCCCGTCACTGTTGGGCCACCTGGGTCTCTTACCTGACTCGTTGCGGATCCACTCATATGATTTTTCAGGAAAGTATGAGTAGGCCTCCTACAGCGCCATAATCGTGGGCTAACACCCATAAAAAACTGCTGAAATCTCTTATTTCATATTCCTTGGCCCATAAAATCCTCCCTGGTGTCCCTTACCATCGTCGGGCCACCTAGGTCTCTTGCCGGGATCGTTGTGGACCCATTCGTATAATTTTTTGAGTAAGTTGCGCTAGACCCCCTGCAGCGCCAAAATTTATGGGCTAACACCCAAAGAAAATTACCGAAATTGCCTATTTCCTGTTCCTTGGCCCATAAAATCCTACCAGGCATCCCCCGCCATCGCCAGGCCACCTTGCCCTCTTTCAGGGCTCGTTGCGGACCCATTCATATGATTTTTTAGTAAGGTTATGCTAGACCCCCCCTGTAGCCCCAGAATTCGTGGGTTAACACCCATAGAAAATTATCGAAATCACTTATTTCCTATTTCTTAGCCCATAAGATCCTACTAGGCATCCTCTGTCGCCGCCAGGCCACCTGTACATCTTATCGAGCTCATTACAAACCCACTTATATGTTTTCTTTTAGAAAGTTATGCCGAACCCTCTACAGGCCAGAATTTGTGGGCTAACACCACAAAAAACTATTGAAATTGCCTTTTTCGTGTTTCCTAGTCTATAAAATCCTACCAAGCATCCCTCGCCGTCGTCGGGCTACCTGGACCACTTGTTGGGCTCGTTGTGGACCTACTCATATGATTTTTTGGAAAATTTGCGCCAAACCCCCTTGCAGCGTTAGCATCTGTGGGCTGACAGCCACAAAAAACTACCGCAATCGCCTATTTCCTTTTTCTTGGCCCATAAAATCCTACTAGGTGTTTCCCGCTGTCACTGGGCCACTTGGGCCTTTTGTCGGGCTCTTTGCAGACCCACTCAAATGTTTTTTTGGGTAATTTGTGTCGAGCCCTCGTAGGGACAGAGTTCGTGGGCTGACACCCACAAAGAACTATCAAAATTGCCAATTTTCTGTTCCTCGGCCCATAAAACCTATTAAGTGTCCGCCGCCGTCATCAGGCGACTAGGCCCTCTTGACATGCTCATTTTGGTCCTGCTTATATGACTTTTTTCGAAAGTTGCGTCGGACCCCCTGCAGCTCCAGCATCCATCGGCTAATACCTACAGAAAACTGTCGCAATTACTGGTTTTCTTTTCCTTGTCCCATAAAATCCTACCAGGCCTCCCCTGTCGCCACCGGGCTACCTGGCCCTCTTATTGGGCTTTTTGCAAACTCACTCGTATGATTTTATGGTAAAGTAGTGCTGGACCCCATGCAACGCTAGAATCCGTAAGCTAATACCCACCGAATTTGTTGAAATTGCTTGTTTCTTGTTTCATGGATCATAAAATCCTACCAAGTGTCCCTTGTCGCCATCGAGCCACCTGGGCCTCTTGCTCGGGTCATTACGGACCCTCTCATATGATATTTCGGAAAGGTTGTTGCTGACCCCCTACAGCCCTAGAATGCATAGGCTAACACCTACAGAAAATTATTAAATTCGCGTGTTTCCTGTTTATTGTCCCATAAAATCCTACCAAGAGACTCCTGCCGTTGCCAGGCCACCTTGTCCTCTTTCCGAGATCATTCTAGACCCTTTCGTATGAATTTTTGTTGCTGTGGAACCCCCTGTAGCACCAAAATCCATTGGCTAACACCAATAGAAAATTGTCGAAATCCCTTATTTCTTGTTCTTTGGCTAATAAAATCTTACAAGACGTGTCCTACCGTTGCCGAGCCACTTAGGCCTCTAGCTAGATTCTGTGTACCCACTTATATGATTTTTGGGAAAGTTGCGATGGAGCCCCATACAGCACCAGAATTTGTGGCTAACACGCACAAAAAACTGTCAAAATTGCTTATTTCCTGTTCCATGACCAATAACATCCTCCAGGAGTCCTCCGTCGCCGCTGGGTCACCTTTACCTCTTCTCTAGCTCATTGCGAACCCACTCGTATGACTTTTTGAGAAAGTTGCGTCAAACTCCCATACAACGCTAAAAATTTGTAGGCTAACATCCATTGAAAACAACCAAAATCGCCTATTTCATGTTGGCCTATAAATTCTACCAGAACTTCCCCGCTGCCACCAGGCCACCTGGGCCTCTTACCAGGCTTGTTCTGGACCCACTCATATGATTTTTCAAGAAAGTTGCACCGGACTCCCTGCAGTACTAGAATTCATGGGCTAACACCCACAAAAAACTATCGAAATTGTTAGTTTCCTATTTTT
>JAOTQJ010186588.1:0-22206 GCA_025642045.1 Solanum sejunctum | reverse complement strand
TATATGTTTATATGTATATATATATATATATATATATATATATATATATATATATATATATATATATATGTATGTATATATTCTGAAGTAGGTTGGATACGACGAGTCGGTTTGCCCATGGACCGGCTTTGCTTAACTTGGAGACATAAGGAGCTGGGCCGGGATGGCATCATGGTGTGTGAGTGCTGGGCCGAGTTCGCCCCGGCTCACGGGAGAGCGTGGCACCATCGCCTTGACTCCATAAATGGGTATGATGACCTTTATGCATTATAATACGTGAACATTTGGCGCGTTGCCCTGGTTCACCTATCCTATGACGTGAGTGCTTAGCCGTTGTTCGCTTCAACTCACCTATGTTACAGTTGGGATTTGTGTTAGAGATTTTGGAGATTTTGGAGATTTGAAACTTCTGGTGTTATGCTGTGGTATGGCGCGAGTTCGGAGGTCGTCATCGTTCCCATTCGATGTGCATTATTTTGATATTTGAATAAATAAATATTTTGATGTTTACATACAGGTTTGACTTCTATATTTTCTTATTCGGATTATTACTTTCACTTACATTTCGAACTTTCTGCTTTACATAATTGGTACGTATTTCGTACTGACCCCTTCCTTTCGGGGGTTGCATTCATGTCCGCAGGTATATACAAATAGGTTAAAGGGCCGCCTTCTTAGCACTTCCGTCCACCTTTGAAGTGCTCCCTTGCATCAGGAGCAGATTGTTTGGTATATACTTGTACACATACTTTTTTTTGTATTTTGTATTTATACATGTTCGAGGGTATGACGGGGCCCTGTCCCATCCTATGATTCGGTTGTGTGTCTAGAGGTCTGTGGATACATGTGGGTGTGGGGAACTATGTTGGTAAGATTTCGTTTGTATGAAATGTTTGTTGGGCGGTTCTGCCTCAGCGGTGACCTTTTTGGCCCGCATATATATATATATATATATATGTATTCATATAGTGATGTTTGTTATTGCTTGGTTCGCTGTTTGCAGGTGAGGTTAGTCGGTAAAACAGAGGAAACTCTGTCAAAATTTTGAGAAATTCCCTAACTATTGTGAATAAAGATTCGGGTTAATGTATGTCTGGGTGCCCAACCTGCACTAATCGCGGCCCTGGGGTTGGGTCGTTACAATAATCTCATTAGTCATACTCCCATCACAATTGCAATCAACATACTCAAGTTAACACTCTAGACTCCATCCCTAGGTTTATTCATGTAATCTTCTATAAAGTAACATATAAGGCTTGTGAAATTAACTCATGTATAAGCATGTATTCAGTAAACCAAGTTTATGATGATCATCAACATTTGAAAATACATATAATATATAAATTTTCTAGAAAACATTCAAGAAACATGAATAAAGACTTATTATACTCACAACTCCTCTATTAACTTCAATGGGGGCATATGTGATGTCGCCCAAGTTACGCCTCCGTTTCAGAGGATAAAGCGATCGTTATCAAGAAATAGTACCTAACCAAGGCTAGGGTCGAACCCATAGGAAATGCGTAGACTCAAGCTAAATTCACCATTATGCAACCCAAGTAGTTAACTGACTCGATTCCCCAAATGAAGTTTTTGCAATAATCAATAAAAAAAGTAAACTAAACTAACTATCATGAGAGAAAAATCAATAATAAGAGAGCATCTAGGGTATTGTATTCCCCATGATACCCAACTTAGTATCACTAGATAACCTAATTCATGTCTAGTGTATAGTATGCAAGATGGTAATTTAAGTTCACCAAGCCCGTTGGTCAAAGGTGAGAGGTAAATTTCACTATGCGACTTGGCCCATCTCTATAGTGTGCATTACTAACCATTACCTTTAAGTGCCAGTACAACCTTCCCTTGGCCCAGTTCAATTGATTAGATGAGAACACATTAATCGAATCCTATTAATTAATCTCTTTTTATATTCATTACTACCTTAGTCTAGTCAGTAATACTAGGCGAGTTCTAATGTTGGCCACCATTAGAAAACATGCAAAACAAATAGAGTTAATTAATACATGTATATACACCTTCCAAGAATTGTAAATTATCTAGTTTTACTTGTTAGCTCTTCATGGTTCGCACAACCCTAGTTTTGGATTTAGCTACTCATGCTATGTGCAGATGAAGAAATTTTGAATTGATGAAGACATAATTAAACACTTACACAATTGAACTAAGATCAAGAAAATCCAAAGTTAATGTGAATCACAAGCTTGAAGATTGAATTGAAGCATAAGTGTTCTCAAAGATTCTCTCACAATATTTTCTCTCCAAGTATTGAGTTCTTTGAGTACAAACCCTAAAACTACTACAAAGTAATGTCTCTCTATTTATAGTAATTATAAATAAGTCTTAAACAAATAAGGAAAACAGGTCAGCAAAATCCACAAAAGCACTCCACAACTCGTAAAGTCTTCTACGGCTCGTAGTCGGGGTCTCGTACTCAGCTACTGAAATTTTATACTTCTCCTCTACAACACCCCATTATGACTCGTAAATAGGTTTTACGACCCGTAAAAGGAGTTTTGTCTAATGAATTTCCTACAAGTCCACTTCTCTGATCCTCAGGGCATGAAAGGTAGTCTACGACTCGTAATGTTCTTCACAACTCATATGCATGTCTCGTAGACTTTAACTTCAGCAATTTGCCCCTCATTGGAATTTCTCACGGAACACCTTTACGACTCATATAATGCTCTATGACTCGCATAAAATCTCATATAACAACAAAAATCAGCAACTTTTGTAATGTTTCCCCAAACCATGGACAACTTGCAATCTTGTAAATTTGAACACAAAAGAACATAAAATCCACAAATATCAAATTAAAAACACACAAAATTGTATGTTTTAAGTATCAAAAGTGTTGTATTTTGGTAGCATATCAACACCCTCAACTTAAAATTATTTCTTGTCCCAAAGTGACAACTCAACCTATATAGACAATATAGTAACACAGACCGTAACTCATGGCATATATCATATATATTTTAGACTCAGATACCCACACTAACTTTTCAAAACATGATCAGATAGCAATTTAGCAAACCAAGGCAAACTAGTGCATATGATAACACAACTATGACAAGCAACAAGTTATCAACAGTCCACAATCACTGAACAAGTCAAATGCTAACAATGCAATGTGAGTGCCCTCACAGAAAGAAGTCCCATATATGACACTCAATGATGATTTCATATTTTATCTTATGACTGTGCAAAAACACTCACTCTCACAAAGATATTCATGCACGATGACTAATACCATAGGCTTGCCCCAACACTCATGACTTAGACCTTCAACTAAATGAATTAGGATCACTTTAAGATTTTTTAGGCTTTTAACGTAGGCTCAGATGGTTTTGGTATGATATTTTAGGAAAATAGTGACTAAAAGCCCTCCTTGAAACTGTATTTTTCTATACTTTTGCCCTACCAACTTTTTTATTTTCACCTTATTCTCCATTTTCTTTCATTCAAGCTTTTCTGGGTGCTTTCTTCTCATTTTTTAGCGTTTTGCATTGTTTTTGTGCTTCATTTTATTTTTTAGCTTAATCTAAAGCATCTTTTATTTTTCTTGGACCTGGTATATGATTTTTTTTCTTTTTCTATTCATTCCTTACTCATCCCTTATTTTTGTGCTTTTACCCTGTTACCAACCACCCTCAACTTAGACTTTTAGCTTGTGTTAAAATGCACAATATCTATCCTCCGAACCAGGGCTACTTTTGATAGCTACCCTCAACTTAGGCTTTTTGCCTCAGTCAAGGTACACAATGCCCAAGAAATACTAGGGCCAATTTCAAGATTTTTCACTAGATAAGGATAGGTTAATTAGGTGTTAAGAAAGAATAGGTATATATAAGACTTAAATATTTGGAACAAGGATATATCATCATTTGGTTGATTATTTTTAGGCTAAAATAGACTATTTAAGAACAAAGGCCTAAGATCCTTTCATGATCTATTTAATCTACAATCTAACTTAGAGTAATATGGCAAGTTCGGAACTAGAACAAAATATATGAATCTAGCAAAATAAGTTCACACTCTCATGGAACAACATACATTATCAACAAAAGACTCATAGATCATGCTTTCTATCTTAATTTACCCTTACTTATCAAAACAAACATTGTCAAACACCTAAACATGCATGGTTACTATCTAGCTACTAATAAAAGAATTTTGGTAGGTATCATTTTTTAAAACAAAAGACAAAAACATACTATATGCCACAAGTATTGGTACTATATGCTACAAATATTATCTAAACATCCTAAATGTGTCGGTTCAACAGAAAATAAATATCCACAGGCAAGAAAACCTCAGAATCAAAAATTAGGATAGTTATGGACCATAACTACTCAGACTTTACTAAGGCCCATAAGTACCCACACCTCATTGAAAAAGATGTGCATTGTCCACAATGTCTAAAATCAGGCAAAAATAGAACATAAGGGGTCAAAAACATACCTGGGCGCCTAAGCGCTAGTCTGTGGCTGAGTCTGGCCACTCTCCACCTGCGGAGTGGTCTACACAGCAGTGGTACTCTGTCTGGAGGGGCCAGCACCCCTATCTACTCCATAGCTCAAGCCTATCTCATCACCTCATTATGCCTCGACTCTCTCAAGGCATGCTTAAGATCCTCCTCCTCAAATCTCCTGGCATGTATATGTTTGTACTCTGGATCCTCATCCATGCAATGTATCTCTCGAGGGAGAAAAGGGTAGGCTTATAAGTATCAAATAAATCTAATATCGGCACAAAAGATATCATCTCTAGTAGTGTCACTAGTGCCGCTAATGATGTTGTTATGTCAACCTTGAGCTACTGGATCTCGATCTACATGGATGATAAATCTGAAGGTTGGGCCTCAACCTATCTTTTCTATATTCTCTCCTAGAAGGTGTCGATGTAGGCACCCACGGTAGAAATATAGTCTTGAATAATAGCAACCACGAATGCTTGCATTCGACCCTCCGAGTTTGAAATAGCTTGTTGGAACCATGGCCTGATCTGCTAAAAGAGCTGAATCAACGTGTTGCAATATATGTTAACCTTTGCACCATGGCCTTTATAGAAGTGGCAGATATGAAGATCATGCCCACGGTGGCAGGTTGTAAAGTAGTGGCCTCTGGTAAAGTAGTGGGACCCCTCTTCTCATCTGCCTCATACTATGGGGGCCTTTACTCTATAGTAGCAATAGCAGTGGTGGTGTCAATATCAGAACCCTCAGGTGGTTGCACTAGGGCGAAGATCTTTGGCATATGTGGAGGTTGTGCTCCCCAAAGTGCTACTATGTTCTCATCAGCCTTGATCATGCTGGGCTCCAAAGTGTACCGGGCCTCGATCATCTGACCTAGCTAGTGTAGTATCTCCACGCTACACTCTAAATAGAGACTGTAGATCAAGCACAAGAAAGGGATAGAGGTGGGCCTTTTCAGTGCAACCCCATATATCTGCTCGACGATAAGGCAGGCCCAATCAATATTATAGCTAGCTAGAATGGTTGCAACCAAAACTGGATGCTCCAGCATAAAAATATTATCAGCCAAGGTTGGCCGGATACGTGATCTAACAATATCCCACCAAAATTTGGTGGGGAAGCTGAGCGAAACCTTGATAATAGGTTCTATAAGTGGTAACCCAAGCAGGTTCCATCCTTGCTGTACAATTAACCCTGCCAACAATCGCAGTATTGTGGCTCGCCACTCAGGATCCTTTATAATAAATAGGTTTCGAGCCTTCCCCACCCTTTAATCAAATTCTTTGATGGATTTGAAGGTACAGTACTTGAGACCAAATAACATACAATGGATAGTCTTCTCTGCAACGTCGACCCCTCACTTGTGTAGAAAATAAGAAGTTCTCCATTGGTAACAAATGGTTATCCATTAAGCAGAGGAAATAGCACAGTCGAGATAGCGATGGTTTTTCTACCCCTGTGGGGATGGAGCGACAGAAGTTTTTTTGAGAATTCAAGAGAAGGTCACGACGAGATTAGTCGCTTATTATTATGATAGGTGTCAAGTGGAAGTGCAGTGGTGTATGTAGTTGAGGCGTCCCAATAGACTGGTGAGACTCTGTCACCCACTGAAGCCCGTATCATGTCCTCGAGACCAGGGACACAACTAAGTTCACCAGCTATCATTTTGGGCTCCTCATAAATAGAACAAGTCCGCTTGCCCCGCTCTTTCGATTGTACGCCCTCTTTATAGATCTCCTCTATGCCCATGATGCACCACTAGTTAGCAAGGGCATCTGCTGTAGATAAAGATGATAGTGTGACGGAGTACTCTTCCTCTTATATATCCTCAAAGCCCTCCTCAAAACTGGAGTTCTCTCTAGATGGAGTCATCTACGACATGCTACTGCCATCAGTACCTCTCTCTTCAAACTGGGAAGGACAAGTATCCGGAGCCTGAGTTTGCCCAGCTCTTGCAGCAACTCTGGTCTATGGTCGAGAAGTCTTTGGGTCTATCTAGGCGTCAAGGACCTCTAGTGAACCACTCAATTGAGTGGTCTACTCATCATGGGAAGGCTCATCCCTAAGCCTACTCCTCATAGCTTCGATATCTGAGCATTTTCATTCCGGGGCCATAGTAGCTAAAACATATACATAAATGCACCATGGTTAACTCACATATTAAGAATTAAGATGCAAGAAATTATTTTGGTTAAGTTATAGAAGGGTTCTATGAAGGCACCCTTATGAGTTGTAGTATGCACTGTAAGTCATAAAGAGCCTTCATAAACTAGTGTATAGAATAATTTTTGTTACAGGAAAAGTCTACGGGACAAGGTACCACATGTAAAATAGTTTATGAGTCATAGACTGGGTTTGTAGAGAATTCTAGTGAATAATTAAAATCAGGCAGGGATCTACAAGACCTATCTACGAGTTCTAAAGTGATCTACTACTCTTACAAGCTCTCATTTGATGGATACCAGAAACATCAAGTTTCTAGAATTTTGCACGAGGGGCAATTACTACTCATGGATCGCTTTATGGGTTGTAAAAGCTACTCGTGAACAAGAAATCTCAGTCTCCTGAGTTTTAAAGTCCATCATGCGAACCCCAAAAGACATTTTAAACAAGTAATTTAACAACATTAAAGAAAGAACACACACCCACATGATTAGCACACAACAACCATCTCCCCAATCATGCTTTAAACATACACACCCCACTGAAAATTATTATGGTTGATTTTTTCTATCATTCCGACAATCCCTAATTGATTCAAGCTATCATGTACCTACGTCATCAATCACCAACTCATAATCATAATCATTTAACCACATAAGGTGAGTGGTAAAATAGGCACAAGCAAGTATTATTCATTCAATGTCCCAATTACCTAATTCCGAACTTAGAAAACAATCTAACATAAGCAATCTTAATAACACAAGTTCAACTCGATCATGGGTTTTATTCCTCAACATCATTCCCCAACATATAAATTCAAATGACTTATTCAATCAAGGAAAGTTAAGGGTGAAAATTAAACTGAGAACTTACCAAGAGTAGAAAGTAACTTTAAGAAGAGAAAGAGAGGGTAAATGATCACGAAACCCTAACTGGCCTAAAGTATTGTTGGAAAAAGGGAGTAGATGGTCGGAGTTGATCAAAATTTTTAGGGAGTGGGGTAGGTCGGGAGATTTTGGTCAATTTAGGTCAAATGTGGGGTCAAAATAATTTGACCTCTAATTTTATGTTTTACCAGATCGTCTGTAAATTTACTAGGCCTGGGTTCATGAAAGCCTAATTATGAGTCATAGATGGTTCTACGACTAATAAATCATGGTTTCATAGAACACTCAATACTTAGTAAAATTTCAGAAAACTTACCTAGAGTCCACAAACCCCATTCACGACTCGTAGTATGATCTATGAATCGTAAAGTTGGCTCATGGACTAGAGTGTACATTTTTCTTGCTCATTGAAAATCTCTATGAGATGGGGTACGAGTCATAAACTGATTTACAACTCGTACACCCAGTCATAGAGAACAACTTGATGCTTTTATCAGCCAAAATTCTGACTTAGTCGTGTACCTGCATAATCTTCATAAAATACACTGTTACCCTATATGCAACCAACCCCATTGTCTAACATTACAATCAAAACACAAGAAAACAACTAGCTATGAATCCAAAAAGTGAAAATACACCTACAACCATGATACTATATCAAAAACATTAGGTTGCCTCCTAAATAAGGCTTGATTTATTATCGCGACATGACTTAGACAAATTGGCTACTCAAACTTCACCAATTGCCCAAAATTCACTCTTGAGCTCATCTGGATGCATCATGGACTGACAAATATCAAAGACAACTTCTTCATCATTCAATCTAAACTTGAGTTGAGCAGCATCCATATCCACTAGAGCTCGTCCCAAGGCTAGGAATGGGTTTTCCCAAGATGATTGGGACGTCAAAGTTGACTTCGCAATCTAGAATCTCAAAGTCTGTAGGAATATGAATATTTCCACTTTGACCAGCACATCATAGAGTATCCCTACAGGCTTTTTCACCATTCATTTCACCACTAGTAACCGCATGCTAGTTAGAGTAGGGGCTCCCAATCCAAGATTCTTGTAGCCGCAAGGGGCGTCAAATTGATACTAGAAACTAAATCACATAGTGCCCTTGCGAACTCCATATCTCCTATCGTGCAAAGTTGATCATGCCTAATTTAAACCTCTCTTTTGAAGGATAAAGTACTCGTTATCAAATATAAAACCTAACCAATTTTAGGGTCAAATCCCATCGAGAATAAGGAGACTCACAATGAATTCACCAATAAGTGATTCAAGTAATAAATCACTCAATTCCTCGAAGGGTGGGGGGGTTGCAATGTTCAACAAGAAAATAAACTAAACTAATTAAAGTAGGAGAAAATTAATAATAAAGAGCAACTTGTGAATTGTGTTCCCCATGATTCACTAACTCAATATCACCAGATAACCCAATTCTCAACTAGAGTATAGCACGTAGGACGGTAGTTTTAGTTCACCAAACCCTTTTGTCAAAGTTGAGAGGCAAATTTCACTATGTAACTTGGACCATCTCCATAGTTTGCAATACTAACCATTAAGTGTAGTCCTAATCAACCTCTAGTTTGGTTAATTAGACGATAACACATCATCAAATCCTATTAATAAATCTCTTTTCCTATTCATTACCACCTGGATCGGGAAGGTGACACTACGTACATTCTAATATTGGCTACCACTAGAAAACATATAAAACAAAGAGAATTTATTAATACATATACATACTCATTCCAATAATTGCAAATTATCCAGGTTTATTCGATTAAATCTTCATGGTTCCCACAACCCCAAGTTATGGATTTAGCTACTCATGCTATGGTTAGATGAAGAAATCATGAATTGTGAAAACATAATTAATCACTTACCCAATTGAGTTGAGTTAATGAACAAGCAAATCCAAAATATATTGAGAATGATTTGAAGATACAATGAATCCACAAGTGTATTCTCCTCCAAAATTGAAGTCTTTGAGTACAAAACCCCTAAAAGTATTTTCTAATGATGTTCTCTATCGCACTCTCTTGAATAATGACCTAAAAATTACTATTTATAATATTTACAAACAAGTCCTCAAAAGTAGAAAATCTAGTCAACAACTTTCCATGACAGACATTTATGACTCATAAACTAATTTACAAGACATAATCGGGGTCTCGTATTTAGCTCTTGAGATATTGGACTTCACTATTATGAATCTATTTTATGAGTCGTAGACAGATTAACAACTCGTATTGCACTCTCATAAACTTCATCTGCATCAACTGGTCCTTCACTGAAATTCTTCATGATACCACTCTATACAACTCGTAGAGTAATCTATGACTTGTACAGAGGTCTCATATAGCTGAACTTTAGATCTTATCTTTCATTGGAAATCTTCACAAAACCCACTCTACGACTCATAGAATGTCCCGTAAACCATCAAAAACTAGAAGAGTCTGCAATTTTGCCCCAGAATCATGCTAACTTCCTTTTGCTACAAACTGAACACCAAAAATACATAAAAACCATAAATGTCGCATTGAGAACATACAAAATCCTAAGTTTTAAGCTTCAAATGTGCAATATTTTGACAGTATATCAACACCCTCAACTTAAAATTGTTACTTGCCCTCAAGTGATGGCTCAATCTATATAGACAACAAAGCAACACACAGACCACAACCCAATGGCATACATCAAATATAATTCAGACTTCGGTACCCACACCAACTTTTCAAAACAAGATTAGATAGATATTTAGCAAACCAAAACATACTGGTGCATTTGACAACACAACTATGATAAGCAAGGGAATATCAACAGTCCATAATCGCTGAACAAGCCAAATGCTAACAATACAATGCAAGTTCCCTCATAGAAAGAAGTCTCATTTTTGACACACAATGATTATTACAAACTTAGCTTTAGGTCTATGCAACCACACTCACTCTTACAAAAGATGTTCATGCATAATGACTAATACTATAGGCTTGCCCCTATACTCATGAGTCAGATTTTCAACTAACTGGACTAAGATCACTTTAGGACTTTCTAGGCTTTTAGCATAGGTTCCGGGGGCTTTGGTATGGCATTTTGGAAAGACAGTGAATAAAAGACATCCTTGAATTATGTTTTTCATCACTTTAACCATACGAACTAGAATATTTTCACCTTATTCGCCCCTTTTCCACATTCAAGCTTTTTCGGGTATTTTCTTCTCATTTTTCAGCTTTTGTCTCATTTTTACGCTTCCTTTAGCTTTTACACTCAATGCAAGGCATCTTCTCTTCTTCTTTTTTTTTGCACCTGGTGCATGATTTTCTTCTTTTTCTTCTCATTCACAACTCACCACCTTATTTTTGTGATTTTACCCCTATACCAAACACCCTCAACTTAGGCTTTTAGCTTGAATTAAAGTATATAATATCTATTCCCCAAACTAGGGTCACTTTTGGTAGCCACCATCAACTTAGGCTTTTTACCTTAATCAAGGTTCACAATGCTCAAAGATAGACCAGAGCCAGTTTCAAGGTTTTTCACTAGACAAGGTTAGGTTAATTAGGTATTTTTGGAAGAATTATTACATGTAAGGCTCAAATATTTAGAACAAGGGATAAAACTTTATTTGGTTGGTCATTTTAGGCTAAAGTGGACTAATTAATGAACAACGGCCTAAGATCCCTTCCTAATCCATTTAATCTACAATCAAACTTAGAGTAACATGGCAAGTTCTGAATTAGTACAAAATGCACGAATCTAGCAAATTAATCTCACACTCACATGACATTACATACAGTATCAACAAGATACTCATAGATCATGCTTCATGTCTCAATTACCCTCACTTATTAGAACAACTATTGTCAAACACCCAAACATGCATGTTTGCCATTTACTCTAATAAAACAATTTTGGTGGGTAAATATTTTCAAATCAAAACATAAAAATATGTTATATGCCATAAGTATTAGTACTATATGCTACACATATTATCTAAACATCCTAAACGTGTCAGTTCAACAGAAATTAAATATTACGATGAAAAAGAACACAGGCAAGAAAATCTTGACATCAAAATTTGGGTAGTTATGGACCATAAGCTACTCAGACTTTACCAAGGCCTATAACTACCCACACCCCATCGAAAAAATTGTGCATTATCCCCAAAGCACTAAATTAAGCAAAAATAATAAGTAGGGGTCAACAACATACCCGGGGGCCTAAGTGCCAATCTGTGGCTGAGTCTGGACTTCCCCCTCTTGCAGGGTAGTCTCCTCAGCAGCTGCCTCTGTCCAGAGGGGCCAATACTCCTCGCTCGATCATGCTCATGAGATAGCCTCATTTCCTTCTTGCACCTCAATGTACTCAAGGCCCACCCAGGCTCATCTTCGTTATCCTCATCATCCTTGAAAAACTTTGCACATATATTCCTTTCATCTAGCTCCGTATCCGCGCAAGGTCTTTTCCCAAAGAAGGCTCCGTGGAGGCAAATAAATCAAATAGCAGCTCCGTAGATAAAATCATTGGTAGTTTCACAAGCACCGCAAGTGAAGCTGTCAAGTCATCCCTAAGCTTCTCGATCTTTTGATGTGCGACTAACAAATCTGATGGTCGAGCCTCGACTAACCTCTTTTGAACTCGATCTACACTAATATCGATACGGGCATTCACTCTAGAAACACGCTCTTGAATAGTAGAGATGGTGAACGCCTCGCTCCGCTCCTCTGAATTTGTAATAGCCTACCGGACCCATGGCCTAAGCTACTGGATAAGATGAGATAACTTGGCCTTAGCACGTGATAATCACTATGCCATTACCTAAATAGAAATAGTGAACATATAAACCATGCTCGGTGTAGAAGGTTATGAAGTGGTAGCCTCTGGTCCAAGAGCAGCTGTAGTAGGACCCTTCTCAATATCGACTACCTCGGGCTATTGGGCTCTCTCATCGGTAGTAGCAACAATAGTAGTGGTGGTGGTAGCTGTCAAACCCTCAGGTGGTGGTTTCGGGGCGAACATTTGTGGTGGTGGTGGAGGTTGTTCTCGTCGGGTTGCCACTGGGTTCTCATTAGCCTTTATCAGGATAGGCTCCAAACTTTGCTGGGCCTTAACTATCTGTCCTAGCTGGTGCAAGATCTCCACCCTCGACTTTATATAGAGTCTGTAGATCAAAACTAGAAATGAGATGGAGGTGACATTATTTAATGCTAACTCATGTATCTACTTTGCTATGAGTAGGGCCTAATCAATATCGTTGCCAGCAAAGATGCTAGCAAATAATACTACATGCATTGGTGTAAGTGTGTTATCCGCCAAGGTCAATCAGATGCATGATCAAACAATGGCCCACCAAAACTTAGCGGAGAAGCTCAATAAAGCCTTCACTATAGGCTCAGTGTGGGTGGTGACCTAAGTAGGCTCCGGAACCTACTCTATAATATGATCGGCCACCCATCTAAGGAGAGAAGTCTAATGCTCAAGATCCTCATAATCAAAGAGTTTCGTGCCATCTCCAACCTGTGATCAAGCTCCACTTTAGACCTGGGGTCATGGTAATCAAGATCAGCAAACATACAGCGGATGGTTTACTCAGAAATATCGACCTGCCGACCTCTCACCCATACCTCTGTCAATCTGGGCTATGAGATAGCCTTCTTCCCCTTAGAAAGATTGCGCTAACTTGTAGCAGCATAAGATGCATAAAACTCCCTCACCAATACTAGGTAGTATTACCCAAGAGACTCTATCAACCACCTCAACCCATGTCATATCATCGTGTCCTGTCGACTTGGGACACAACTAAGTCCATCATCAATAACCCTAGGCTCCTCATATATAAAACAGGTCGGTTTCGCCTACTCCTTAGGCTAAATGCCCTCCAAAAATATGGCCTTCATACCCTGATGGACCATCGGTGAATAGTAGCATCTGGTGTTGATGATGAAGATGGAGCGATGGAGGACTAGGCATCTCCTCTATCTTTGTAGGCCATCTCTGAACTCTGCTCCTCCCTAGAAAGGGTCATCTGGGGCATGCTACTCCCCGTCTCCTCACTACCTTCCTTGTCAGACTGGGAAAGACTATCGCTCTGAGCTTGAGGCTGCCCAAACCTGTTAACATCTCTAGTATGTGGTTGAGGTATCTCTAGGTCAGGCTGGGCATCATATATTTCCAATGACCCACTCAATTGAGCGGTCTGATCATCACCCAAATGATTATCATTTGTAGACTCATCGTTGAGCTTCCTTCTAAGAGCCTCAATCTTCGAATGATCTTCTTTTGGGGGCATAGTATCTGAAAAATAAACATAAATGAATGATTATTAGACATAATAATCAAGAAAAACATGTAAAAATATATTTGGATATGTTGCAGAAAGAGTCTACGAGGGCCCCTTTACGAGCCATAGTGAGCACTACGAGTCATAAAGTGCTCTAGCAGATCAGTGCTTTAGAACAATAATGGTCACTGAAAAAGTTTACAAGACCTAGGTATGACTTGTACATTGGTTTACGAGTCATAAACTGGGTTCATATAAAATTTCAGAGAGTAATTCGAAATAGGCAAGGATCTAAGAGACCTATCTACGAGTCATAAAGTGATCTACGACTCGCAAAAAGTCTCGTCTGATGAATACTTAAATTATCAAGTGTCTGAAATTTCTCAAGAGAGAAAATTACGACTCGTAGACTCATCTAAGAGTCGTAAAAGACTCTCGTGAACAAGAAATCCCAGATAATTGGTATTTCTAAGTCTATCACACTAACCCTAAAAATATTTCAAACATTATCCTATCACCATCAAAGCAAGCATACAAGTACTCAAAACATGATAAGCACATAACTATCAATACCCACAGTAATTTCAACATAAGAACACCCCCTCGAAAATAATTTAGCATCAATATCCTATCATTTCAACCATTCTGATTTGACTCATAGAAATCCATATGCCCATTATAAAATCCAACAACTCACCATCACAAATCATGCAATATCATCCAATCAAGCATGAACGATAATTCAATAGGCATAGCATTTAGCAATTAATCATGTCAAACATTCAATTCTGGACTCAAACATTAAATTCAATTAAAGGCAACCCTAATTTCACCCTCATCATTCAAATTCACAAAGAATTTCATGACTAAATATCAAGCCAACATGCTCATCAAGTCAAACAAGTACTAATTAAGGCAAATTAATAATGAAAATTAAAGAGCAAATTACAGAAAAAGCAAACTATATGCCTGATTTATTGCTCCATAGGTATAGTTTAAGTAATTACAAATAATAGCTATATTTTAGTTTGCTATCATAATGTATTGTTGTATTTTTTCGTTAATAGGCATACATAAATACAAATGAACAAATAATTAAGGCAGGTAAACATGCAATTGCTACATTTCTTTTATGGTAATTATCACAATTAACTCAATAAAATCTGACAAATTCCAAAATAGACTCCTACTTGAATGTGAAGTTTTTTTTCAAAAATTAAATTCAAAATACAAGTTATGTTCAAAACTTGAGTGAAAATTCTCATCCTGAGAAAACAAAGAGGCCAAAATCGAGTGCATTTTCTTATCTTCTTCAACTCTAAAATTACTGAATTACATAAGTTGTTCATGATTTACCATTTTCTAGTGTTATTATGTATTTCGATTATTCCATTTTTTATATGTTTCATGACAGTTTTAAAGATAAAATAACTCATGGATTTATAGTCTTTTAAAATCCCAGATAATACGATGGGAAGCATCGGTATTCTAATCAAACACTCTGAAATTTGGAATGAAAATACCTGCTATGTTCAATATGCTGTAGAAGCAATTATGATAAAGGAGTATGCAACATACAGAGAATAAGTCGAAGAGATTGCAAAACAAATCAGTATAGATTTCAGTTTTAAGTGTGTTAAGATAAAATAAAGTGTTGATGGCAGCGATGCGTCTTTGGATATTCACAATGATATGGGTGTTAGGGTGTATGTTTCTTTAAAAAGGGAAAGTACGAATTTGGGACATTACCCACTTTGTGTAAATGTAGTCGACAAGGCTGACCAATGTGCTAATGTGGAAGGAGAAGGTTCGGGTATTTACGCAGTTGATAGTTTTGATTCTCAAGCAATGGTACCAGCAGATGTGGTCGAGCTTGTTGATGTATTTGAGGCTAGAAATTGTGATATTATTTCTGACCACAACCATAAAGAGGTGTTGGTCAACCAATTATATAAACACAAGCATACTTTGAAGGCTGTGATGGCACAATATGCAATTGATCACAGATTTCAATTCAAAACAGAAAGGTCCAATACAATTAGGTAATGTATTTGTATTTTATATATTTACTAATTAAAAAAAATACAAGTAAATACAATGTTTACATTATATTTAATTCGTATTATATTTACCTTTAGTGAGTTTCAGCTATTGTTTTGTATGATTTTTAATTATTCTCTTTTTATCAGCTATACACTCATATGTGTATTTGAAGATTGTAAGTGGTTAATGAAGGCGTCAAATATCAATAAGTCTGGAATGTTTAGAATTCGAGATTTTTGCATAGAGCATACATGTCCTTTAAGGGACAGGATGTATTGTCAACGACAAGTAACAAGTAATCTGATTGGGGGCATTATTAAAACCAAAATTGTCCAATCCTAAGAGAAAATACACCCCAAAGGATAAAACTAGTAATGTTAAATTGGACTTTGGAGTTGATATGAACTATATGTTGGCATGGAGGGCAAAAGAAAAGGCAGTGAATTCGATAAGAGGGGCACCGACTGAATCCTATAATAAATTGCTAGGATACTTTTATGTATTGGATACAACATATCCAAGATCAAATATACGAATGAAGAAAACAACAGAGAATGAGTTTTTGTATCTGTATGTTTCTTTGTTTGCATTTATAAAGGGTTTTGAAAGTTGTCGACCAATTGTGGTAGTTGACGACAACCACCTTAGAGGCACTTATAATGGGACATTTATCTCAGCAAGTACTTTAGATGGAGCAGGTATTTTATTAGAATGAATATACTTTGAGTTGAATTTATTATATTATTTTGTATAATAAATTCAATTTTAACGGAGTGATTTCATTTCTTGTATATATTATTTTGTGTGCAGGAAATATATTGCCACTAGCATACGGAGTTCTTGATTCAAAGAATGATGCTTCATGGACTTGGTTTTTCGAACAGTCCAGAGAAGCTTATGGCAAAAGAGAAAGCATGTGTGTCGTATCTTATAGGAAAGAGAACATTATAAAAGCAATTCCAATAGTATATGAAGATGTGCCACATTTTGTTTGCATATGGCACTTGTGGAATAACGTGTATAAAAGGTATAGAAAATCACATAATAAGTTGACAGAAGTATTTTATACAATGGCAAAAGCATACACCAAGCTAAATTTGATATGATGATGCAAAAAGTCGAAAAGGTTGATGTTAGGGTAAAGGAGTATTTAGAGTTGGCGGGATATGAGAAGTGGGCTAGGCTCTATGCACCAGTTAATCGGGAATTGCTGATAATTTCAAATATCGCAGAGTCAATTAATTCAACACTTGTATCAGCAAGAGAGTTACCAATTTTAAAATTTCTTGAGGAAGTTAGGCAGATGTTTGCAAGGTGGAGTTGTAACAATCGAAAGAATGCCACATACACATTCACACCATTGTGTGGAAAAGCTCAAGAGATTCTTACTTGTAATGAAACCAAATCAATACGTATGACTTTATGTTCTACCTTAAATGTGCTCTTACTATTTTTGAAAAATTCTATTTCTTTGTTATCATCATTGTACTAAGTTTTGTATTTAATCTATTCATTTATTTATGTAAAGATTGATAATCATATAAGGTTGTATTTACTTGTGTTTTATTTAGGTTGAAGCATCAACTGATTATGTGCATGTTGTATATGATGAAGGAAAGAGCTTTATAGTTTGCCTTGAGCGTAAAACTTGTAGCTGTGGAAGATTTCAATTGGATGAAATAACATGTGTGCATACTTGGGCTGTTTTGAAAAGTAAAAATTTGTTACCTGATGAATTTTATTTAGACTTGTACAAAACCAAGAATTTGTTGAATACTTATGAAATTCCTATCCACCCTTTACCGGATACAAGTGAATGGATGGTACCTGATTTTATTGATGAAGAAAAAGGTCTTCCACCAAAATTTAAGAGACCTCCTGGTAGACCAAAGAAGTTGCGTTCCAAAGCATATGGAGAGTACACTGGGAAGAATAGCACAAATTCATGTCGTACGTGTGGTCAAATTGGTCACAATAAACGTTCATGTAGGAACGCACCACAGATTAATTAGTTATATTTTTTTAAAATAATATCTTTGTTTATATTTTTCAATAATACTTAAATAGAAAAATGTGCTGAACTTGTTAAGTTATGGTGTTAAATTATGGTTGTATGAGTTTTTATTTGTTAAATTCAAGATTTGTTCAACTCTCTTGCCTAATATCTGAAGTTTGAAGTGTCTTATTTCTAACACGCTGTAATTATATTTATCTTGATCATATTTGAATATAACGATATATTGTTTTTGTATTTGTATTTGTTTACATAATTAGTGTTGCTTTCTAATTTCCGTGTGGATAGATCATAGGTTAAGTATTTATATATAGTTGAATTCATTGCATTTTAAGGAGTCATATATAACTCTTTTTTTTTTTTATAAAAACAAAAGGTATATTCAATTGATATATAAATACAAAAAGTACAGGGGTAATGGTTTGTATTTGTATTTTTAAGTAAGATTTTTATTTAGTTTAGAATTTGCATGTAGACAGATAAGAGGTCAAGTATTTATATGTAGTTATATTTGTTGCATTATAAGGAGTCATATATAACTCTATTTTTCTTCAAGACAAAAAGGTATATTCAATTGATATATAAATACAAAACTACATTGGTAATAATTTGTATTTGTATTTTTAAGCAAGATTTGTATTTCAAATTATTTATATGTAGTATTTGTTGCATTATAAGGAGTCATATATGACTCTTTTTTCATAAAAACAATAATGTATATTCAATTGATATATAAATACAAAAGTACAGAGGTAATGATTAAGCAAAATTTGTATTTTTAAATCTGATCTATATTTAGTCTCAAATTTGCATATTTCTAATATATAAAGAGGCAAAGGAGCAGTTGAAGCAGACAACTGTTGGACGACATGTCTGCTTCAGTTGCTTGCTTAAGCAGGCAACTAGCTGCTCAAAAGTGTCGATTGATGTGTCTACTTCAACTGCTTCATTTAAAAAGGTTTTAAAAACAAATAAAAAAATTTCTTTGATTATTAAAATTAATCTATCGACGTCACATAAAAGGGGACAGAAGAAATAACATATATTTATTTAATTAGAAAACAGCGTAAAAATTACCACGAAGGTTAAATATTTGTATGTAGTTGTGTTAGTTGAAAAGAATATATATGTTCAACTAGCTAGTTAAATGGTTTGTATAAAAAAGGATGCTATTCTTGAAAAGAATAGGTATGTTCAACTAGCTAGTTATCTGAACTATTCAATAAGAAGACGGATTTGTACTACTAGAAATGCATCGTGGAGGTTTTAGTCCTTTACAACGCATAATATTGAGAATGTTCATTCAATGATATTCCAATTTGATCCGAACTCTTGGATTAGGAATAAATTCAATAGCGAACCATGATAGAATTTATTCCTACTTGGAGGTTGAGCTTGACCACGACCACCTTTGGTTGAGAAGTCAACTAATTTATAATGCTTATACACCCCGCCTCATAGAGGAAATTTTCTCAGTGGATCTGGTGAAAGCCACGATATCTATTTAACTCGAAACAAGAGTTTCGTGCCAAGCATAAAGATTGATGCAATTTACCTTCCTAGCATACGTATCAGGACGAATCCATTCAATCTCTGTGTTTTTAGTGTCGTTGAATGAGTTATTCATGTTTATATTCATGAATAACTCATGTTTCATTTGTAGTTGAATGAGTTCTATTCGTATAATTCAATATTTGTATTCAAGACTCTTGTCTTGTTTGGTAACTTAACTTTATGATTATATTTATAACATGAAAACATAAATACACGTAATATTTATATTCAAAATATTTATATTTGAAATTTTTAATACACATGGTTTTAATTGTATTTTTTTGGCGTGTCTTTTCAATTATGCATGTGGATAGGTAAGAGGTTAAGTATTTATATGAAGTTGTATTTGTAGCGTTATAAGGAGTCATACATAATTGAATTTTTTGTGAAAGTAAAAATAGATAGTCAATTCATATTTAAATACAAAAATTCAAACGGTATATTAAAGTCATATTTAAATACAAGTAGCAAAAGATTTAATCCCCAAAAAGGATACAACTAAATACTAAAACTAAGATATGACAATTCTTTCACCATTACTATGATCTTTGTGCATCCTATCAGGCCTTGGCGGCGCCTCGTTATCACTGATAGCCTCTGCTTGTAGCTTCTGCTGGCCATAGTTCCAAAGAAGTGCAGCATAACTGGTGCGGAGTAATCCAGCATCAAAATTAACGATCCAGACACCTTCACTCGAACTCAAGTACTCTGCGTAAGCCAGCATATATATTCCACAGTTCCTGCACCCTCCCAAAAATTAAGAACATAATAGAAAATACATTTTATTAAATAATGTGTCAAGATGCTAAGTCATTTTCAGTATTTTCAAGTTAACCTTCTATATTTGTTGTCCAGCATTGTACCAGATATGTTGCATCCCACATTTCTCAAGCATATGTATCCAACACTTAATTGTTTATAGTTGTTGTCCCAAAAATTTAAAGAGTAATAAATTTGATTAACTTACATGCTACTGGGACTCTGTTGTGGTATATTATCTATATAAGCGACATTAAAACAAGTTGATTGTCCTTGGGTATTGTCCATGCGATCCGATTCATCGACGCCTTCATTATTGTAATAACCAGTCGATGTCAAGTAGAGTGGTATATGCTGAGCAAACTTCTCTATTTCAAATTTGATGATCGCATCGTGGCCTGCAGCTTTGTATGAATCATAAACATTAATGGTCTTTTTCCTGAGAGATATAATAGCCAATACGCAGTGGAGTTTGTCCTTGATATTCACTAGTATAAAGACATGATCTACAGTATACCACCGGGCAGCAGCATGCAACCTATATCCTTTTTTGTATTCACCTATTATACGTTCTTCAGAAGCACAATCTCTGTCTCCATCCAAATCAGCATAAGTGTCCCAAACTGAAAATATCCTTGATGAAGAGACAGTCTACTATTGTGTATTTGTATATGCAACCGTCATCATACTTTGCTTTCTTTCGCAAATAGTAAAAGAAAACATCTCTGTGCTATAAAAAAAATTCAAAGAATGTTAATATTTATTAAAAGTAACCTTTACTGTAATTTGATGTGATAATTATCGAATCATCGATCAATTATCCCTCAAAAGATAGCTTATAAAATCAATTTTTATTTTGAATTTGATCAACATCAAAATTCATCGAAATTTCAATCACTGTCTTCTGCCCTTTGTAACGTTTGTCCTTGCCTCGCCTGTAGTGTGATAGACCAAATTACTCATCAGTTGTAACACAAAAAGTTGAAATTCTTATTTGTAAAGATGAATTTTTTTTTTAAAAAAAATAAAAACCTACTTTGCGTCATGCTTAACATAAAGCCCCTCAGGAACCCATTTGAGGTAATCATCATAAAGAGCAACATCATGATGATTTGAAATCTTATCGGACACAAATGGATGCTTTGCCTCAAAAATTATAGGTGGCCTTGATGAACTAGCTATAAGATTAAATAAATATATTTAAGTTAAGATACTTGATGAATTTCTTAAATAGACCATAATTTGAATCAAAGAACTCTTTATGAAAAAAGTGTATAATTGAGTTTGAATATAATTGGATTTGTATTTAGTTGAGTTTATATTTATATGAAAAAACGTGGAAGTTGTATTTATATTTATATTCAGTATAACAAATGTATTTATATTTACGTTAATAAGATCACCTGGAAGTGTATTTGTAATTGAGATTGTATTTAAAATGATCAGTTGTATTTTGTATTTATATTCAACATAGCAGATATATTTATATTTTTTTCATAAAATCACCCCAGAGTGTATTGTATTTAAGTTCTACTGTATGTAAATGAATTTCTATTTTTTTTGGATTATAATGAAGTGCATATACATATTTGTATTAAATATGTTAGAGAAGGAAGTTAGATGTACCAGTGGATGATCCAAACGTTTGCACAAATGGAGATATATTAAAAGGACCTGGACGTCTGTTCCGTTGCATTGGTAGAGGTGTATGATAATTAACTTTGTTGGTTTGATATACCACGATGTTCTTTTGGGGATTTAGACTTGGAAGTAATTCATGCAACAACTCAAATTGTGAATCAGTTAGGCTTGGATAAGCTTGTTGTCACGACCCAACCCAGGAGCCGTGATTGATGCTGATAGGGCACCCAGACATACACTATACCGAATTTTCATTCATGACAGCTAAGGAATTTCACGAAATTTCGACAGAGTTTCCTCTGTTTTTCTAACCAACCCCACCTGCAAACAGCGAACCCAACAGTACCAGACATTG
>JAOTQJ010186559.1:0-22209 GCA_025642045.1 Solanum sejunctum | reverse complement strand
CTTTTTCTTATCTAGAGGCTTTGTAAACTATGTAAATTAAAGTGTGGTCATACCTCGTACTTTTGACACTGTGGCCCAAACGGTCTAGCCATATGCATTTCCTTTTGGCTTGTTATTACTGCTTACTTTCTTAAAGGCATGCTAAATATAGAAATCCCTTATAATATGTCTAGATATCGCATAGATATAGGTTGATTTTGCTGGGCCTTATTGGCAATGGGTGCCAGTCCACCTTAATGGGACTTTGGGTGTGACAAAAGTGGTATTAGAGAAGGTTGTCCTAGGGAGTCTACAAAGCCGTGTCTATGTAGAATCTTGTTTATCGATGTATTGTGCAACACATTTATAAGTAGGAGGCTATGTGGCATTTAGGAGTTGTTACTTTCTTTTCATTCTTTAGATCGTACCATAGAGCCAAGTGTAATAGGTGCATTATGTCTAACTCCTAAATTATCTTGTACAGCAAGTATGCCAGAAACCATACAAAATAAAGGTAAAGCGAAGGGAGGAGAACTAGGGGTTGGTATACCCAGTCATGTGAGACAGCAAAATGAAGTTCAATAGGAGTCTCTGTCATAGACATCTCCAACTCCTCCAGCTCCTGATGAACCTGGAAGTAGTGAAATTCCCTAAAACCACCTATTGATGCTACCGTGTAAGATCTGAGAAATGCAGTCTAACTATTGACTCGTATAGTTGCTGGCCAAGGTCAATGGCAGGAAGGTCAAGTTATAGGAACAGGTGGTGCGAATAGGCAACTGGCATGGGGATACGTGATTTCCTTAATTTGGACCCTCCAACTTTCACTTGGCCAAATCCTAATGAAGATCCAAAAGACTTTACTGATCATATTCAGCACTTTATATTTTATGCATGTGGGTGGTACAAAAGTTGTAGAGTTAGCAACATATAGGTTGAAGGGTGTGGTTATATTATGGTATGAAGCTTGGAGGCAATCTAAGGGTATACATGCACCCCCAACTACTTGGAAGGAGTTCAAAGAGGCATTTCTTGACTATTACTTTCCATTAGAGATCCGAGAGGCCCGTGCAGATTAGTTCTTGAACCTCCACCAAGGGAATATGTGTGTGAGGGAGTATAGCCTTCAATTTAATTCCCTGGCCAGGTATACTCCTAATATAGTTGCTACTATAGCAAATAGAGTTCATCAATATGTGGATAGATTGGATACGTATCTGGTTAGAAACTCTACCATTGCTTCGTTGAACAAAAACGTGGATATAGCGATAATGCAAGCTTTTGCACAAAAATTAGACAATCAGAGGCAAAGAAGAAGGACACAAGAGTTAGAAAGGGCGCAATCCAAGAAGGTCAGGTCTACAGGGCAGTTTACACCACCCCAAGGTGAGTTTAAGCCTCTATTTTTTAATAGACCGCCTAGTACATCATCCTCCTACTCTACAACCAATGCTCCATCACAACTTCAGGGGTCTAGGAGAAATCAGTTTGGTCTAAGAAGTGAAGCGCAAGGCGCTCGAACAGTGGGTTATTCAGCATTCTAGCAAATGACCCCTATGCAGCCTTGTAAATAATGTGGAAGAAGTCATTCAGGTATATGTAATGTTGGGACATACGCTTGCTATTGGTGTGGTATGCCAGGGCATATGATGAAAGATTGCCCGAGGAGATATATGGGTGAAATAGCACAATCTAGTGGGTCAACTATTGAATCTTCATCGTCAGTTCCTCCATTAAGTAGCGGTCAACAAGCACTTATGGGTCATGGTAGAGGTGTTAGAGGGGCAGCTAGCTCTAGTGGAGTCCAGAATAGCACCTACGCTCTGGAGAGTCGAGAAAATTTAGAAGCTTCACCTGATGTGGTCACAGGTACACTGTACATCTTTTCATATAATGTATATGCATTAATTGACCCTGGTTCTACACTATCATATATTACCCCACTAGTTGTTGGGAAGTTTAATAGAACACCAAATTATTGAACAAAACACTACCCCACTAGTTGAAGGGAAGCTTACGAGAACACCTAAATTATTGAACAAACTATTTGAAGTGTTCACACCAACTGGTGAATCTATTATGGCTAGAACGATTTATTATGACTGTGTAGTAACTATTTGTGACCGCGACAAATTGGCTGACCTTATTGGGCTAGAATTGATAAAATTTGATGTTATCATGGGCATGGACTAGTTAAGTTCTTGCTATGCCACCATGGATTGCCGAACTAAGAAAGTGTACTTCCACTTTCCAAATGAGGCAGTTCTTGAATGTAAAGGCAATATTGGGGCACCAAAAAGTAAGTTTATCTGTTATTTTAAGGCCAGAAAGATGATATCTAAGGGGTATATATGTCATTTAGTTAGATTGAGGGATACAGAGGCAGAATCACCAACTCTTCAGTCAGTTCCCATAGTGAATGAATTTGTTGATGTGTTCCCTGAAGAACTTCCAAGCTTACCTCCAGAGCGAGAAAACGATTTTGGTATTGACTTACTTCCAAGCACTCAACCTATTTCCATCCCTCCATATAGAATGGCCCAAGCAGAATTATGTGAATTAAAAGAGCAGTTAAAAGACTTATTGGAGAAGAGTTTTATAAGACCTAGTGTGTACTGCTGGGGTGAACTAGTGTTATTTGTACATAAAAAAGATAGAACCTTAAGAATGTGTATTTACTATCGATAATTGAATAGGGTGATAATATAGAATAAATACCCCCTCCCTAGGATTAATTATTTATTTGATCAGCTATAGGGTGCCAAATGCTTTTCAAAAATTGATTTGAGATTAGGTTATCACCAAGTGAGGGTGAAGGAGAAAGATATACCTAATACTGTTTTCAGAACACACTATGGTCACTTTGAATTTCTTGTTATGTCATTTGGGCTAACGAATGCACCAATAGTTTTTATGGATCTGATGAACATGGTATTTAAGCTATCTTGGATGTGTTCATGATAGTATTTATAGATGACATTTTGGTATATTCAAGATTAGAAAAGGACCACGCAAATTACAATTGTATGCCAAATTTTCTAAATGTGAATTTTGTCTAAAATCAGTGGCATTGTTGGTCATATGTTTGATGAGGGAATAAGGGTTGATTCACAAAAGTTAGAGGCTGTGAAAGATTGGCCAAGACCTACGACACCCATGAAAGTTCAGAGCTTTCTAGGGTTGGCAGGTTATTATAGAAGGTTTGTTGAAAGTTTTTCTTCTATTTCTACACCTTTAACAATGTTGACACATAAGGCAACTAAGTTCCAATGGAATATTGCATGTGAAAGCAGCTTCCAGGAGATGAAAAATAAGCTAACTTCTGCACCTGTGCCAGTACTCCCAGAACGCACCGAGGGATATGTAGTGTATTGTGATGCTTCAAGAGTTGGCTTAGGATGTGACTGACACAACATGGTAGGGTAATTGCTTATGCATCTAGACAACTATGACCACATGAGAAAAACTATCCAACACATGATTTTTAGCTAGTAGCAGTTTTGTTTGCTATAAAAATATGGCGCCACTATTTGTATGGGATTCATATCGATGTAACACTCCAAATCTTACAGTACTAGTACTACGTAAATGAAACATGATATGCTTTGGTCAGATTAGCGTCTATTTTTAAAAGTGCTTGAACTTCAAATTAGAGGGTGATATGTATATCTAATGCTGAAGAGTGTCGAGTGTAAATAAGATTTATGTCAAATTCAGGAGATCATGACCCTAAATAAAGTGAGAAAATTGAGGTACTTTTAGGACTTAGGAAGCTAGCAGGTGAGTCACTTACTTATTTAGCATAAATTGCTAGCTAGATGGAGATGAGGACTGACATCGAATTTATCCAAGTCTGATTATGAATAAAGTCCGTGTTATGGGTGTAACTTTAGCCCATGTTTTAGCATTATAAATGGACTATATTTTCAGCCCAAGAAAGATATCAGAAGGGACCAAGTACATCAAAACCCACTTGCTTATTGGGCCCAAACTAAAGAGTCTTGTTTTTACTTCACTTCACTTAACAAGGCAGCCAATACAACCCTCTAGGGTTCTTCAAAGAAACCTTAATATTAAAGGCTAATTTAAGTGGAAATATCCATGTATTTTTTATACTTATCCCATGACAAACAAAAAGTCTATGCTAGTTATGCTTGTGCTGGAAATTTAGACAACATGTGTCCAAAGGATTGTTGTGAACTTTTCTTGTTATTCAAAGGATTTTCTCTTTTTGGTTAGATGAATAATGAAGTAATACTTCATTTTTGAACAAAGTTTAGTTTGTTAGTAATGTAACTAAGCTGCTGCACCACTTTTACAGTCCGCAAAAGTGAGTTCTTATTGGATATCGCAATTGTGTTCTTAGTATAAATTTGTGGGCTGATGGATGGGAGGCTATTGCCTCACGTCCTTCATAACTTATTTGGTATAGTTTAAGACACTTTTAAGGTTGTTTTAACATATAGATGTGTTGAGGATAGTTTGGGTAAAGTTGAAACAGTTTCAGGATTGTCGCCCTCAAGATGTAGTGAAGGGATGTAATATTTCCCGCCTATTTGTATATTGTGTAGAAGTGTTACGTGTTGTGCTTTGTGGGCCATTGTAAGACTATTATGGTACTAATATAGGCTGCACATAATATGTATATAAGAATGTGTATTAGAAAATATGATTAGAGGGGGAAAGGTTGAAAGAATATTCTCGGGTTTACAATTATACGCTTGTTGTCCGTATGTTGGTTTGTCATGAGATTGGTATTTCAAGATGTATCTATTAGCTTCTAATGCTAGTTTTATCACCTACTATGTTGTATATAAATATTAGGAGGAAGGTAAGGTTATCTCGAGGTAATAGCAAGGTCGTACAGCGAGGTATGTAGGGCTACTTGATTTCGTATTATTTGGCATGAAACATAGATCCCTCCTTAGCACATAAAGATACTTACCAACTCTGACTCAATTATTAATTGTGTCTCAACTCTTTCACATATTCGTATAATCCCATCCATAGTAACCTTCAAATCTGCATATATACTCGGATACCAAGATACACGAGTTCGTTCTACTAAATAAAGTTCATGTGATGTTCTACCCCCTATGCATTTTATTATTTGTGTAACCTACTCCTTTCATTATGGTGTTGTCTTTTGTGATTATTTATATGTCGTATATTGTATCCACAGTCCTACAACTCCAATATTATGACAACCAAATGAATCATCTTAAGGGTAATTAAAAGATAAAGTATATTGCTTAGTGATGGGTGGTCACCTGAGGGGTGGAAGAATCACCTAGCCAGGGTCGATCCTATCATGGGGGTAGCCCAAGGGATGAAAGAAAAAGCCTAGACAGGGTTGATCCCAATGTAGGTTACCACTAATCAGCTGGTCATTTTGTAGTACATGTTGTGCACAAACTATACAGTAAAGGTAAAGTAATAAAAAGAACATAAGGTACATGATCCCATAGTATAACTAAAGGTGGTCTCTTATCCTACACCAGTGCATAGTCTCATTTGAGTTATTACTTCATATACAGTATTTCAGGCCTTACATATTCAATATATTATCTCATATTGAAGTCCCTTACAGGGGGGCCTGCATTTCATGCTACAGGTATAAGTGTTAGTAGATCTACCCAGTAAGAGTACAGGATATCCAGTTGTTGTTACCAAGCTCGAGGTTGCTTCAAAGCTTTGTGCATCTAGAGCATATATTTTTGTGTTATATAGTTAGCAAGGCAGGGCCTGTCCCAACCCTCATTAGATACTTTTTCTTATCTAGAGGCTTTGTAGACTATGTAAATTAAAGTTTGGTCATGTCTCATACTTTAGACACTGCGGCCCCAATGACCTAGCCATGTACATTTTCTTTTGGTTTGTTATTATGTTTACTTTCTTAAAAGCATGTTGAATGTAGAAATCCCTTATAATATGTCTAGAAAACACATATATACAGGTTGGTTCTCCATGGCCTTATTGGCAACGGGTTCCAATCCACCTTAATGGAACTTTGGGCATGACATAATGACTCATAGTGAAAAATAATTTTTGCTAATTTTCATAAAACAGTGTCTATTCACACCCAGGTCGCAACGTGCCTAGGGCGTGGATCAGTGTTAATTCTTCTTTCGCGATTGGTCTGAGTCATGGACCAGATGTGGACCAGTTCAAATTTTTCCAAAGTTTTTCCTATGAATCCAAGGGCATTGGCGTCATAGCATCATGCCCACTTATGGGTGAAAACACCCATACTTAGCCATTTGTGAATTCTATATAACTCAAACCCCTCACAATACCTCTCCAACACTTAACCAAATATCTCATTCAAATTACAAGGATTTCAAGATTAACTTTGGAACTCAAGGATTCTCTTCAAACCCTAAGCTCTCTTCAAGCTCATATCAAGAAAATCTAAGTTTGAGGTATGTGGGTTTCATCCATTGGGTCCTTTCACCCATGGAGCCCAATCTTACTTTTATAAAAATTACATATTTTCAAGTTGTATCATTTATGGGTATCTTTTATTATGGATTATGAGTATAAATTATGTTGGGTTTTTATGAAATATTGATTAATTATATATGTCTATCTATTTCAACCTTATACCATGAATTTTGTCTATTGAGACTATACATGTTTTGAGCTATGAAATTATGATTTATTATGAGATTTGATGATGAATTTCAAGGTACACTACATAATGATTTTACTACATATTGGTGGATTTATTTGCATTAAGTTTTCTCATCTTATTTCACTTTTTAATTGTATGATTTTGAACAAGTGTCATGAACCCACCATGTGTTTGATAAAATGTCAAGTCAAGAATTCGCAAGTTATTGATGATCTATTACATGATTTTGCAAGTCATGACATCATGATGTTTAAGGGATTTCAAACATGTATCTAATTCATGAAATTATCTATGATTATGCAAGTTCAAGTTTAGCCCTATTTTCAAGATTTTTACCTCTTGTGAGACATTCATGTTAAAGCAAGGTCTTATGTATGATTATGATCTACTCTTGCGTTTCAAGTTAGGCTCACCATTAGAGTTCAAGCATGTTTATGAACTTCTCAAGCCATGTTCTTACAAGCTATTTATGTTATGATTAAAGTATGATTATTTCAAGTATTTCATGGGATTAGACTTAGCACCGATGGATTGGATGTTGGCGTGGACTATCTTTAAGGGTCCATACTTCTTTCCTCAAACTATATGCCAACATAGGATTATACTTTACCCTTGCTATACTAGTGGATCCATTTAGTGCACTTTATCATGAAATCCACTCCAAAATGGGATGGGTTCCCATAAGGAGGGTTACTTCTCCAAAATGAGATGAGTTCCCGTAAGTTGAAGTATGGTTTACCTTGGAAAGTAGACCACTTCTTTACCGATAAGAGGTAATCATCAGGATTCCAAGTTGTAGCTCGCTTGGTCTTACTTTTGTTGGTTAGGTCTCTTCCCACACATATATTATGTTCTATGCAAGTTGAATAATTTACAAGCATGTTTTACTTCGAGAATTGATCATGCATGCCATATTGATATTACACTTAACTATTTCTTATTATTATGAATTTTTACTATATTGGATTGCGTCTTGTTGCATTGCATACTACATACTTTGTACATTTAAATGTACTGATCCATACTCTATCCCTATATGATATTACTATGTAAGGACTGGAGCACCATTTGATCATCCTCTATGTGGCTAGTGCGATTCTTTGCAGAAAGGTTTCGTGAGCCCTCAAGTTCGAGGACACTATCTATATTACTCTTGTTGTTTTGAGACTCTTTTATGTCAAAAAATTGTTACTATAAGGGTGAGCTTGGAAAGTGTCTTGGCCCCCACTCTATTCTATGTTAGAAGTGTTGTTTGATATTATAATGTACTTATGCTTGAATTTGACTCGTTAGTGCTTTAATGATTATCAAAGACTTCCCTTAGTCCAGCTTCCCTTTTTATTATATCTTTTGTTATTCTTTACATTGCTTCCTTAACCAAAGATGTGTCATTGATATGTTAAGAGGCTTGTTTTGGTCCTTTCGGGTTCCAATATGCCATGTCACATCTAGGCATTAGGCTTGAGTTATGACATACTACAAGCTCTTGTGGTCGATGAACATATCCATATGCACTCCATACAAGTAGTGGCACCATATTTTAAGAGCAAACACCACCGCTGCCAACTCAAGATCATGGGTTAGATAGTTCCTCGCATGAACCTTAAATTGTCTAAAGGCATAGGCTATCACTTTCTCTCTGCATTAGCAAACATCCCAATCCAACATTCGAAGCATCACAATAGATTACTAAGTCCTCCATCGCATCGAGCAAGGTTAAAACTAGTGCAATAGTCCTCTCGTCTTTAACTCTTCAAAACTTCTCTCACATTTGTCGGACCATTAAAACTTGATATTTTTCTGATTTAGTTTAGTCAATGGTATAGATAGGGAAGAAAATCTATCAACAGACCTGCAATAGTATCCTGGTAACCCCAAGAAACTTCTTATGTCAATCGAGGATGTCGGTCTGGGCCAGTTCTTAACTGCTTCAATCTTCTGGGCATATAGTCGAATACCATCACTGGAGAAAACATGGCCTAGGAATGCCACTGACTTAAGCCAGAACTCACATTTTGAGAATTTCACATATAACTCGTGGTCCTTAAGTTTTTGGAGGCCAACTTTGAGGTGATTTGCATGCTCATCATCATCCCTCGAATACATCAAAATTTCATCGATGAACACAATCACAAACATATCAAGATATTTTCTGAACACCTATTCATCAAATACATGAAGGTTGTAGGTGCATTCGTCAACTCAATGGATATTACCAAGAACTCAAAATGGCTATATCTAGTCCTGAAGAATGTCTTTGGAATATCACATTCCCTCACTTTCAATTGATGGTAGCCAGATCTAAGATCTATCTTGGAGAAACAAGAGGCACCCTGAAGTTAGTCAAACAAATCAGCTATCCTTGTGAGAGGATATTTATTCTTTATCGTGACTGTCACGACCTAAGCCTAGGGCCTAGATGTGACACGGCGAATGGGTACCCGAAGGGACCCTAAATAAGCCTCTTAGAATATCATTTATACAAAAAGGAAGGTTGAATACCATGGGTGAAAGGACCTAATAGTTAAAACATATATACCTCAACTTTGGGGATTCCTTTGTTGAAGATTTGAATGAGAAATTAAAGCTTGAATAAATTTCTTGAGATCCGAACATGAATTTGGGACACTTGAATTTGGGTAAAATATTTGGATAAGTATTAGAGAGAGTTTTGAAGAATGTCTTGAACGATATGGGGATGACAAATGACTAAGTATAGGTGCTTTTACGCATAGGAGGGCTTAGGTCCAAGGCCCCAAAGACTTAGGTCGAAATAGTGACCTAAAGAGAAAATCTTTGCTATCCTCCAAGATAGTAATTCTCATTCTGACTATTCGTCTTCAGAAGAATATAGTGGCGAAGAAAATATTAACATCACTTATAAGTCTAAAGGAATCCAGTTAGAATCAGAAGACTCTTGTACAGGGAATTGTGAAGGTTTTTTTTGTGATTGCACCGCAAACACCATTAGCGTTATCTCTAAGGATTCAAAAGGAATTTTGTTTGATATCATATACCATATTAAGGATGATGAGTTCATAAGATATACCAGATAGCTCATTTTAGTTTTGTTCATAATCACAATATTAAAACTTGTGAATCTACCATTGCTATCAATAACTCTTTATAAGTTATTAAATTATTGAACGAGCAAGACATTATTAGATATAGATCTAATTTTAACTACTTGCATATTAGTCTAGTTCAAGTTGTTGTTAAGTCTTTATTTAGAAAAGGACTTAATTTTCCTGTTTGTGCTTTACCTAGTGATGCACATTTTCTTAATTTTGATGATTCTCTATTAGGAGCTCTTGAAAGTAATCTTGCAGGTGGCCCGGTTTACTTTAATTGCTATCCTAATTTTTCTGTTGATATCAATGATCCAAATGTTTTGGATACATTGACTTTAAACATTAAGACAATGATTATGAATAGCAAATCTGAGACTAGAGAATTAGCTGTCATATATCGTGTGTACTACATGTTGATAAAGACTATCTTACCCCCTAAGGCTAGGATAGAGAGTGCGGGCATGAACTGTTCCCTAAGCTCGGAGAAAAAATAGCAGTCTCTGGAAAGCTTGATGAACAGCTAGCACAAAGTCTTGCCAAATTTCATGTTTCTGACAAAGGAAAGTCCCCTGAATCTTCTAAATCTAAGGAGACTAGTTCCTTTCCTTCTAAAAGATCCAATCCTTCTCCATCTTCTGAAAGTATCAAAACTCTCTCTGATAACTCTCTTCATAAGCTTACTGACAGTTATCGAAATCGAAAAAACTATTACAAACATCCTTCCTTTCCTAATACTCAATATGAAGAGGATCATCTTCACTCTCAATCAGCTCATGATGGTAGAGGCATCATCGAGTGGAATATCGACGAGCGACCCGAACATCAGATGTACCATATCCTCCAGGAAATAGGTGTCTATGTCACCAGCTATAAGTTGACAAGTTCTTTCAATAGAGAAACAACCTCTATGGTTGCTGTAGGTTTTATGGGTATACTGAAATTCTGGTGGGATAATTAATCTTTAAAGACCAGAAATTCAATATCCTTTCCGCAACCACTGTCATCACAATGGTGAAGATGGAAGGTGGTATGGAAGTAGAAGATTTCGATGTCCGTCAGGATGCTAGTGCCACTTTGCTTTACCACATAGCTAAGCACTTTGTAGGTGAACCAAAACTCTTCTAGGATAGCAGTCTAGAAATCCTGAACAACCTTAGGTGTCCTAAATTAGAAGACTTTAGGTGGTTCAAAGACCAATTTCTAGCCAAGATCATGACTAGGCCCAACTGCAATAGTGACTTCTGGAAAGATAGTTTCATTGGCGGTCTACCTCCCTTATTTGCCGATAAGGTTAGAGCCAAAATCCGGGATAGGTGTGGTGGTAAAATCCCCTATGACCAAATGACTTATGGTGATGTAGTCAGCATTATTAATACGTAGCCTTATACCTATGTACTGATCTCAAGCTTAAAAGTCAACTTAAAAAAGATAATTTGACCACTAGAGCGGAATTAGGTAGTTTCTGCCGAGATTTATGATTTGGTAATATAGACTCTCCCCATTCAAAGATGAATAAGAAAAAGTCTAAGAAGTCCTTGCATAAGTATAGAAAGCCTAGAAAAATAAGGACAGAGCTAAAAAGCCTAAACGAAAGTTTAGAAAACATAGACCTTCCAATAAGGAAGAGGTTCGCTGGAACTGTGGAAAGACAGGGCATAGAGCCAGTCAGTGTAAGTCTTCTAAGAAGAAGAAAAAGATTAATCTCCTTAGTCTAGACAATGATACAATAGAGAAAATCTTTGCTATCCTCCAAGATAGTGATTCTTATTCTGACTATTCATCTTCAGGAGAACATAGTGATGAAGAAACTATTAACGTTGCTTATGAGTCTGAAGGAAGCCAGTCAGAATTAGAAGACTCTTGTACAGGGAATTGTGAAGGTTTTTTTGTGACTGCACCACAAATACCATTAGCATTATCTCTGAGGATTCAAAAGGAAATTTCTTTGATATCATAGACCATATTAAGGATGATAGTTGTAGAGTCAAGTATCTTGTCGAACTTAAGAAAATTATCCTTAGTTCAGACAAACCCTCCCCGTCTAAGGTCATAGAACCTTTTAGTATAAAGCAAATCTTCTCTAAGTTTGATAATCCTGCTGAACCTTCTGTCTCTGACTTTAGAAAAGAGATGAATAATCTTAAGCAAGAAGTCAAAGAGATGAAGTCTTGACTGGATAAGATTAAAGTCGAGATGCTTACCTATTAGGCCCTTAGAGACGTTTCCTCACAAGCAGACAAAGGAATGTTTGTTGTTCCTCCCCATACTGAAGACCTCACTAGTTTCCTAGGTGAGCAATCCAGTCCTACTTTCCTAGAAGAGCCTAACCCTTCAGTATTCTCTATTAAATCACTAAGTCAGCATATCTCCATCAAATTGGTGATTGCTAAAGACTTCGTGTTAAACAAGATTGCCTTGTTTGACAATGGGGCTGATCGCAACTTTCAACATATCTAGGCTAAGATCATGACTAGGCTAATATATGTGAAATAACCCAATTATTCTAAACAGACTCAACCACTTTGTTGGACTGAGTATACCACTTATTGACCAAGACCTGCAAGGACTCCTATTGGTCATCAAGTTTACCAGTAATCTCAAACCACCTGAAGAATTTGATATCACATTTCAAACGCTTCATGTTTGAGATCCACTATTTTCCAAACAAAGCTTGTTGTCTCTTGGAATAGGTATCAAGATACCATTTAACGTTTATGCTATTCTTAGGGTCATACCAATGCTTCTTGAGGGAGACCAAATTTGGGGTGTAATCCTCATCGGCGATGATAACACCCAAACCAGGGTCTGAATATTGCCTTGGAGGCTCCATGTCAGACGCCATGGGACTGGAAGGTTCTCTAATCTGAGATTTATAAAATACCTTAAGGGTCTCTCCCAAAAAATCAATAGCTTCTATAGGACCCTTATCCGTAGATCTAAAGGATTGAGACCTATAAGACACCTCCTCCAGGGGTTTGGAAGAAGTGGAGCCTATGGAGAAACTTCTATGAGTGCAGTAATCAAGAAACTTTAGATCGCCCGAACCATCCATGTTCTGAATGACACGGTTAATCTGACAACTCTTCGCATGAGACGGAACAGGTTGGGTAATGCCCTCAAAATGCCAATCCATATTGGCTAGGAGGTCGTTCCACTTGAGGAGGCGAGGAACAAAGACCGTACTATGCTCTTGGTTAGCTTTCATAAGTATAGTTACGCATTTGGCACTCTCTATCCAAGCCTTAGGGGCTAAGGTAGTCTTCATCAACTTGTAGCACACATGATATATGACAGCTAATTCTCTAGTCTCAGATTTACTGTTCATATTCATTGTCTTAACGTTTAAAGTCAATGTATCCAAAAGATTTGGATCATTGATATCAACAGAAAAAATAGGATAGCAATTAAAGTAAACAGGGACATCTGAGAGATTACTTTCAAGAGCTCCTAATAGAGAATCATCAAAATTAAGAAAATGTGTATCACGAAGTAAAGCACAAATAGGAATATTAAGTCCTTTTCTAAACAAAGGCTTAACGGCAACTTGAACCAGACCAATAAGAAAGTAGTTAAAATTAGATCTATATCTAATGATGTCTTGCTCGTTCAACAATTTAATAACTTCTAAAGAGTTATTGATAGCAATGGTAGATTTACAAGTTTTAATATTGTGATTATGAACAAAACTAAAATGACCTATCAGGTAGATCTTATGAAAAGCTTCTTTGGGGATACTCTAGTTATCCAAATTAGATTCAGTAAAAAAAATCTGGGTTGTACGGGAAGATAAATTAACAGAATTTAAAATAGTTTGATTATTCATCAAAGAAAAGATATTGTCTAGTGTAAGAGGGAATCAAAGGTTAAAGACTGGAGGAAAAGACTAAAAATTGGCTAAGGTACAGATTATGGCTAATTCTAATTATAGCTGGTTCACTATCATCTACACGTCCTCTTGGCTTTACCTCTATTTCTTCTAGAGTTATCTTGGAGACGGGAACACCTAAGGGTCACTATCAATGCCTACCACGACTTATAAGGACCACAGGGATAGGCTTGCCAACGTCTGATCTAGAAATTGATCGGAGACCTCATAGTCAAGGAAGAAAATAAGTACCTCGTACAGTATAGATGAAAAACAATGAAGTATAAAAATAATTAAACATAATAAGTAACTTAACAAACTCAAAGAAGTTTAACCCATAAACTTTTCCTTTGAAAACCCTCAGACCCTAGACAGTGTATGTGTTTAGTTGTTCATGCTAAACACATCTACAGCCAATATGGCTCTGATACCAGGAAAAGAGAAGGAAAAGAGGATCAGCAATAACCCAGCTAGTGCTTTCACCACTAACCTAGCTGAGTTTATGAAATTATATAAATATAATTAATATTAAAAGCTTAATATAAAAAGATCAGAGTAAAAGCTTACTTAAAACATTATCTTTATTTAAGATAAAGAGGAGATCACAACAGTGGACTGAATGACCAGAGGTTAAGAGTATGAATAGAAGGTTAATGAGTATTTTAGCAGAGTTTTGCTAAAATTTTTTGATGCCTTCTACCGAAACTCTGAGTGTCTATATATAGACCTAAGAGAATAAAGTAAGGTCTAAGATCCTTACGCGTGGACGGCCTTGATGGTGCCAACACTACGTAGTGAATTATAGGTGACCGACAATAATTTGTTGGTGGACAATATTATAGACGCGTGAAGGATACGATTCCCTCAAACAAGTGGACTAGATGCGTGCTTATCAGTTTTTCTTTCCAGTGGAAAAGTAATGATAAAGTAGGCACTTACAAGACATAAAGTGGGCATCTCCACTTGTGCTAAAGACAAAGGTATTTAGAACAATACCTAGACTAGATTCCTGTTAGGAATAGTAAAACTATCCTAGTAAAAATTAATTTTGTTCCTTTGGAACTCTGTTTTCCATAGGGATTAGAACTCCTATTCCTCATAGGCTTCTAGATAGGCTTGTGTTATACCTTTAGGATAAGACATATCTTCGTTATCCAAGGAGTCTTCTGAAGAACCAGCTTCTGCAAGGAGCTATAGAAGAGTGGCTTCATCCAGTTTGTCTAAATCAAGAAGGGCTTGTTGTAGCTTCTTGAGAGTCGCCTTGGATGAAGCTGAAAAAATGGGATGAGCTACTGCTTTCACTTGGCTCGGAATTGGGGATTTTGTCTTAGGCACCCATCCTTTTACCATTATCTCCTTGGATAAATACCAAATATGATAAAATTTGGTGACTTTGAAGTCCCAGCTGATAATGTATGAAATCCTTTTCTGGATGAAATATTTGCACATCTTGATGTGTGCTGGCAAAGTGGTGATTTCCTGAGTCTTCTGAAATTCTTCAAACTTCTGTAGGAACCATTAAGGGAGGTTTTCCATTTTTCCTCTGAATTCTTTCCACCAGTCATAAAACCACCTAGGGATAGTGGCTTTGACAAGATCCGAACTGTACTTGACAAACCATGTATGGGTAGGTCTGAGGTATATGAAATTATACCATGCTTGTTTGTATGTGAACCAGTTGTAAGTTTGGGGTTTATGTCTCATGTGCAAAGGTATGGGGGCGAGAAGATGATCAGCTTTCCACTCAAATGGGGTGAGAATCCTTTTAATAGTGAACTAAGAATAAAGAATGAATTCTGGGTTTTTCTCAGAATACACATGTTCAATCTCAATGGAGTCAGTCTCAACAAGAATGGCCTCATAATATAGGCGAGTATGGAGTGGTTCAGAACTATCTATGTAGTTCGAGTTAAGGTAGTAGGGTTTGATTAAGTCTTGGACCCTACATGTTTCATAATCCTTGTCTAAGGCCACAATAGGAAATGCCCTAGTAGGAACATAATCGAAAGACTCTTGGGTCTCAGAGGACTAGGTTTGAGAAGATTGTTTGTTGGACTAGACACTTGGGGTAACAGCCTGGGCAAATGACTCTAGGATCGGAATTTCATAACTCTTCTTAGTTTGGACCTCTGAAGAGGTTTTTGATTTTGGGACTTCAGGTGTTGGGCCTGTGATTCGGGGAATTTTCCCTAAGATGGTAAACTTATTATGTCTTTGGGCCAAACTAGCTAAGGGAGGAAATGAAGGCCTTTGTTGGGCCAAGTCAGAAGGAAGGAAAGGTCTAACCGTAGGGGTTAGCCTTTCGGACTTAACGTTTTTAATTGATGAGTTGGACCTGGATGGCTTCATGACCCTGTAGAAATTCACGGGTTAGGAAATTAGGAAGAGAGTTGTTTTCTCCTTTGATATATTTAATTTTAAAATCAAAACTAGATAGTAGAGCTTGCGATCTAGCAAAAATTTATTTAGAAATAAGATCTTTAACATCTTTAAATAAAAATTATTTTGCTAATTTGCAGTCAACTCAAAGTAAAAATGGTTTATTGATCGAATCATCTTGAAATTTAGTGATACATAGCACTATAGATAAAACTTCTTTTTTCACAGTGCTATAGTTCTTTTGGGTAGGGTTCCAGACTCCCGAAGTAAACCTTACTAGTTGTTCATAACTATCAGGGTTAATACGCTGCTTAAGAATCCCTCCGTAACCTAGTTCCGAAGCATCCGTTTCTACAATCATAAAGGCTTCTGGGTTAGGAATTCCTAGACAAGGAAGATTTTGGACTATTTTCTTAATTCTCTTGACTGCCTTAGTTTGTTCACCACTCCAAGGTACCGGGGTCTTCCTAAGGCGTCTATATAAAGGCTCGCAGATTTGCCTGATGTTAGGGATAAAGTCAGCGACATAGTTTAGGCTTCCTAAAAATCTCTATAACTGAGTTTTTTCCCTAATCTCATCTAGAAACTTACTCGAAAACTCTATGGATCTACAAATGGGCTTATGACTACCTTGGTACAGGTCACGGCTTAAAAATCTAATAGAGATTTGAAAGAGCTTTATTATCTTTACACTAACAACCAAGAAATTTTGTTTAACAATATTGAAAAACGTATTCAAATGTTTGAAATGAAAATCTATGTCCTCAGAAAAGATCAAAACATCATCTATATAAACAATAGACATATAAGAATAACAATTGAAAATATTATTCATTATGTTCTGAAATTCAGACGGAGCATTTTTCAATCCAAAAGGCATGACATTCCATTCATAATGTCCAAAAGGTATGTTAAAAGCAGTCTTGTAATGATTCTTTTCAGCGATTTGAATCTACTAGAATCCAGACTTCATTTCGAACTTACTATAAAGGTTTGCTTTATAAGTTCGCTTAAGATGATCCCTTTTGTTTGGGTTTGGATGGCGAATCCATTTCAAAACAGCATTCGAAGGCTTATCATTAATTACAAGTCGCGGGGCTCCTCTTTCCTTTTCTGCAGAATTATTAATATAAAATGCAGAACAACTCCAAGGGGAGTTAGAGGGGAGGATTATACCATTTTCTAGTAAATGGTTAATCTCAGACTTGCAAACTTTCAACATTTCATGGTTCATTTGAATAGGCCTAGCCTTTGTGGGAATAGTCATTTCATCAAATCCATCAATGTAGGGAAGTTCAACAGAATGCCTTTTTATTTCCCAAAAGGCAGTTGGTAAATTAGAACAAACTTCAAATTCAAATTTTTTCAAAAGGGAATCGATCTTAGCAATCATCCCAGGGGTTTTTAAAGTTTGTTTAATTTGTTCAATCTTAATCTCATTTTTGAGAAAAGAAATATGAGAGGAAAGCCTGTTAATTTTTAAAACAGTTTTGTTATTTACAATAAACTTTCTGCTGGAGAAAGAGATTTAACAAATGGGAAAAAGACCTTTTGACCAAGGACAGATGCATGAATTCCTCATAAATCACTAGTATAGGTTTTTAACTGAGAATAATATCTTCATTAACATTTTCAGTTATCACAAAATCATTCATAAAGAAAATATTATTGTTACAAACATGAGCTCTTGATAATTTATAATCTATTATCATCCGCTCTCCAGTAGCAGAAAGCAAGCATGTAGTACCCTTCTCAAGTTACTTAAGAGGAATAAGGCCTTTGATAATACAGTTGCGATTAACCCCAGTGTCAAACAAGGCAATCTTATTTAACACGAAGTCTTTAGCAATCACCAATTTGATGGGGATATGCTGACTTAGGGATTTAATAGAGAATATTGAAGGGTTAGGTTCTTCTAGGATAGCAAGACTGGATTGCTCAACTGGGAAACTAGGGAGGTCTTCAGTATGAGGAGGAACAAAAGACATTCATTTGTCTGCTTGTGAGGAAACGTCTCTAAGGACCTTCATCTCTTTGACTTCTTGCTTAAGAATATTCATCTCTTTTCTCAAGTCAGACACAGAAGGTTCAGCAGGCTTATCAAACTTAGAGAAGATTTGCTTCATACTAAAAGGTTCTATGAGCTTAGACGGGGAGGGTTTGCCTAAACTAAGGATAATTTTCTTAAGTTCGACAAGATACTTGGCTCTAGACTCATCATCCTTAATAGGATCTATGATATCCAATAGAGTACCTTTTGAATCCTTAGAGATAACGCTAATGGTGTTTGCAATGCAATCATAAAAAACACCTTCGCAATTCCCTGTACAAGAGTCTTCTAATTCTGACTGGCTTCCTTCAGACTCATAAGTGACGTTAATATTTTCTTCATCACTATATTCTTTTGAAGATGAATAGTCCAAATGAGAATCACTATGTTGGAGGATAGCAAAGATTTTCTCTTTTGTATCGTCGTCTAGACCTAGGAGATTAATCGTTTTCTTCTTCTTAGAAGACTTACACTAACTGGCTCTATACCTTGTCTTTCCACAGTTCCAGCAAACCTCTTCCTTATTGGAAGGCCTATGTTTTCTAAACTTCCGTTTCGGCTTTTCAGCTCTGTCCTTATTTTTTCTAAGCTTTCTAGACTTATGAAAGGACTTCTTAGACATCTTATTCACCTTTAAAGGGGAGGAGTCTATATTACCAAATCCAAAATCTTGGCAGAAACTACCTAATTTCGCTCTAGTGGTCAACCTATCTTTTTTAAGTTGACTTTTAAGCTTGAGATCAGTAAACAGTTCCAAGGATGTGGTATTAACAATGCTAACTACATCATCGTAAGTCATCTGGTCATTGGGGATGTTACCACCACACCTATCCCGGATTTTGGCTCTAACCTTATCGGCAAATAAGGTAGGTAGACCGCTAATGAACCTATCTTTCCAGAAGTCACTATTGTAGTCAGGCCTAGTTATGATCTTGGCTAGAAATTGGTCTTTGTACCACCTAAAGTCTCCTAATTTAGGACACCTAAGGTTGTTCAGGATTTCTAGACTTCTATCCTGGAAGAGTGTTGCTTCACCTACAAAGTTCTTAGTTATGTGGTAAAGCAAAGTGGCACTAGCATCCTGACGGTCCTCAAAATATTCTACTTCTATAACACCTTCCATCTTCACCGTGGTGATGACAGTGGTAGTGGAAAGAATATTGAATTTCTGGTCTTTGGAGATATAATTATTCCACCAGAATTTCAGTATACCCGTAAAACCTACAGGAACCATAGAAGCTGCTTCTCTATAAGAAGAACCTCTGAACTTATAGCTAGTGACATAGACACCCATTTCCTGGAGGTCACGATACATCTGATGTTCGGCTAGCCCATCGATATTCCACTCGACGATGCCTCTACCATCATGAGCTAATTGAGAGTGAAGATGATCCTCTTCATATTGAGTATTGAGAAAGGAAGGACATTTGTTTTAGTTTTTCCAATTTGGATAACAGTCATCAAGCTTATGAAGAGAGTTATCAGAGAGAGTTTTGAATCTCTCAAAAGACAGAGAAGGATTGGATCCTTTAGAGGAAAGGAACTAGTCTCCTTAGGTTTAGAAGATTTAGGGGACTTTCCTTTATCGGAAACATGAAATTTGGCGAGACTTTGTGCTATTCAACAAGCTTTCTAGAGACTGCTATTTATTCTACGAGCTTAGGGAACAGTTCACGCCAGAACTCCGAGGTTTGAACATAGGATTCGGTTCTATCGCACTACTAGTGCTGGGCCTAAACAGACTTAAGCTAGGATTGGGGATAGCAGACTTGGGTTTAGAATCCTCAATCTACTGAGACATTGTATGAAGCAGTTTGTTAGTATAATTGTTCTTCTCGACAATCCTATCAATATCTGCATTCAAGGCGAATACCGAAGGATTGACACTCTTTAGCTTGAAAGGAGACGCAGAGATAACCATATTAGAGTAAGGGATTTTAATCCCTTCGAGGGGGGAGTAACAGACTCAACCACTTTGTTAGACTGAGTATACCACTTATTGACGAAGACCAGCAAGGACTCCTGTTGGTCATCAAGTTTACTAGTGATCTCAAACCACCTGAAGAATATGATATCACATTTCAAATGCTTCATGTCTGAGATCCACTAATTTCCGAACAAAGCTTGTTGGATCTTGGAATAGGTATCAAGATACCTTTTAACCCTTATGCTATTCTTAGGGTCATACCAATGCTTCTTGAGGGAGACCAAATATGGGGTATAATCCTCATCAGCAATGATAACACCCAAACTAGGGTCTGAATGTTGCCTTGGAGGCTCCATGTTAGACGCCGTGGAACTAGAAGGTTCTCTAATCTATGATTTATATATTAAGCTTTTAATATTAATTATATTTATATAATTCCATCAACTCAGCTAGGTTAGTGGTGAAAGTACTAGCTGGAGTTATTGCCGATCCTCTTTTCCTCCTATCAGAGCCATGTTGGTTGTATGTGTGTTTAGCATGAGCAACTAAACACATATACTGTCTGGGGTCTGAGGGTTTTCAAAGGAAAAGTTTTATGGGTCAAACTTCTTTGAGTTTGTTAAGTTACTTCTATTGTTTAATTCTTCTTATACTGTATTGTTTTCCATCTACGCTGTATGAGGTACTTAATTTCTTCCTTGAGTGTGAGGTCTCCGATTAATTTCTAGATCAGACGTTGGCAAGCCTGTCCCTGTAGTCCTTATAAGCCATGGTAGGCATTGGTAGTGACCCTTCGGTGTTCCCGTCACTGAGATATCTCTAGAAGAAGTAGAAATAAAGCCAAGATGAAATTTAGATGATATCGAACTAGCTATAATTAGAATTAGCCATAATTTGTACCTTAGCCAATTTTTAGTCTTTTCCTCCAGTCTTTAACCTTTGATTCCCTCTTACTCTAGACAGTATCTTCTCTTTGATGAATAATCAAACTATTTTGAATTCTGCTAATCTATCTTCCCGTGCAACCCAGATTACTGTTACTGAATCTAATTTGGATAACTGGAGTATCCCCAAAGAACCTTTTCATAAGATTTACCAAATAGGTCATTTTAGTTTTGTTCATAATCACAATATTAAAACTTGTGAATCTACCATTGCTATCAATAACTCTTCAAAAGTTATTAAATTGTTGAACGAGCAAGACGTTATTAGATGTAGATCTAATTTTAACTATTTGCATATTGGTCTGGTTAAAGTTGCCATTAAGCCTTTATTTAGAAAAGGACTTAATATTCCTGTTTGTGCTTTACTTTGTGATGCACATTTTCTTAATTTTGATGATTCTCTGTTAGGAGCTCTTGAAAGTAACCTTGCAGGTGGCCCTGTTTACTTTAATTGTTATCCTAATTTTTTTGTTGATATCAATGATACAAATGTTTTGGATACATTGAATTTAAACATTAAGACAATGAATATGAACAGTAAATCTGAGACTAGAGAATTAGTTGTCATATATCGTGTGTATTACAGGTTGATCAAGACTACCTTAGCCACTAAGACTAGGATAGAGAGTGTCAAAGGTGTAACTATGCTTATGGAAGCTAACCAAGAGCATATTACAGTCTTTGTTCCTCGCCTCCTCAAGTGGAACGACCTCCTGGCCAATACGGATTGTCTATCATGACCCAACCCAGGGACCGTAATTAGTGCCAATTGGGTACCCAAACAAACACTAAACCGGATTCACTTATAATGTCTAAGAAATTTATTAAAATTTTGGCAGAGTTTTCTCTATTTTACTGACTAACCACACCTGCAAATAGCGAACCCAGCAAATAGCAAACATCAATATACATATATATGCGGGCCAACAAGGTCACCGCTGCAGTAGAACTGCCAAACAAATATCATACATACGAAGTCATACCAAACATAATTCCCATACCCACATGTATCCATAGACCTCTAAACATACGAACTAAATCATAGGACGGGATAGGGCCCTGTCATACCCTCGAATATACATAAATGCAAAATACAAAAAATATGTGTACATGTATATACCAAAAGATGTGTTCATGATGCAAAGGGAGCACATCAACGGTATACAGAGATCCAAGGAAGATGGCTCTCTAACCTGTATATTGGTACCTGCGGGAATGAATGCAGCCCCCCCCCCCCAAGGAAGGGGGTCAGTACGAAAAACGTACCTAATATGTAAAGCGAAAATTATGAAATATAAGTGAGAGTAATACTTTGAATAACATATATAAGTCAAACCTATAGGTAAACATCAAAAAAAAA
>JAOTQJ010186548.1:0-22210 GCA_025642045.1 Solanum sejunctum | reverse complement strand
TTAGACTTTAAGTTGGGTTTTGTGAGTTAATATTGGTTCAAGTGCCTAGTCGGCACGAGTCATGGCCCCGGGGTTGGATTGTGACAAAAACTCAGGGCTTTTAAGCTTGAATTGTCTGATGACATACTTGTGCACCTAATTTTGATCTCCATTCCCGTTCAATTCAGTCAATTCAAAATTTTGTATAATACTCAAAAGGAAAAATGAACTTTGAATGAGTTTATAGCTCAATGTGTACAAGAAAAGGACAGACTTAAACAAGAGAATTGAAAGTGCTTTTGACATCTACCTCTGAAAATAAAGTTGTTTCACATAAGTGAAAAAGGAGTAAAAATAAAGAAACTGCAAACAAAGAAACATCTGATACTGAGAAAAAGGAGCCATGTTTATTTTGTAAGAAACTTGGTCACAAGAAGAAAAAATATTTCAAGTACACTGCTTGGCTTGAAAAGAAGGTAAACTTCTCAATTTTGTTTGTTTAGAAGTTAATTTGGCTATGGTACCTAGTGACATTTGGTGGATAGATTCAGGTGCAACTACTCACGTAAGTGTCACTATGCATGATTGCCTAAGGAGTCGAAAATCAATTGATGCTGAAAGATACATCTATGTGGGCAATGGAAATAAGGCAGTTGTGGAGGCTATTAGTGTCTTTAGAATTTTACTGGATTCTGCTTTCCTTTTAGAATTAGAGAAAATATTTGTTGTACCATCATTTAGATAGAACTTAATTTCTATTTCTTGTTTAGACAAATCTGGATATACTTGTTCTATTGGAAATGGAAGTTGTATACTTCTCTAAACTCTAATATTATTAGAATTGGTATTCTGATTCATAAATTATATAAATTAAATCGTCAAGCCTCATACAATAATGAAAACATATATTTCAATAACTTTGGTACTAAGCACAGATTAATATATGAGAATTCATCAATGTTATGACATAAGCGATTGGGGCATATTTCAAAACAAAGAATACAAAGGCTTGTGTCAGAAGGAATTCTAAATTTTCCTTGATTTATAAGATTTGAAAATTTGTATAGAATGCATCAAGGTAAAACATATGAATATAAGGAAAATAGGCTCTTATAGGAGTAAGAAACCTTTAGAGTTGATACATACAGATATTTGTGTTCCTTTCCATCATGGAATGGTCGATAATATTTTATCAACTTTATAGACTATATCTATTTAATTCATGAAAAGTCACAATCTTTGGATGATTTCAAAATTTTCAAACCCGAAATTAAAAACTCAATTAGGCAAGAAAATTAAGGCTATCAAATCTGATCATGGAGGAGAATACCATGGATGATGGTTCAGGTGAACAATGTCCAAGTCCTTTTGCAAAATATCTAGCAAAGTGTGAAATTGTACCTCAATACACTATGTCAGGAACTTCACATCAAAATAGTGTATCTGAGAGATGAAATCGAACTCTAAAAGATATGGTAACAAGTTATATTAGTCATTCTTCTTTACCTGAATTGCTTTGGGGAGAATCAATAAAAACTGCAATTTATATACTAAATAGAGTTCCAAGAAAGGTGGTAGCTGAAGCCCTATACTAGTTGTGGACTGGTAAGAAGCCTAATTTTAGGCACTTGCATGTCTGGGAATGTCCAACCGAAGCGAGGTCTTATAAGCCTAATGAAAAGAAACTAAATTTAAGAATTATTAGTTTCTATTTTGTAGGTTACTCTGAAAGATTGAGATGTTTTAAATTTTATGGCTCTTCAAATAAAATTTTTTCGAGACAGAAAATGCCAAATTTATTGAGGACGTTGATTATGGAGGGAAGAATCAAAATAAACAAATTGTGTTTGAAGAGAACTTTATAATATCGATTCTACTACTGAAAACGATATCGTCACCTTACCAAATATTTTTCAGCCTATAAATCGAGATTATATAGAAAACACAATGATATCAGTTTTAAATGTTTCTCAACCTATGAATCAAGATTTTGTAGACAAAACAATGATATCACCCCATGTTCAACAACCTCAAGTTGAAGTGCCTAAAAGAAAATCCAACAGAGAAACGAGAAATGTTATTTTGGATGACTATATCATTTATCTCCAAGAACATGATTTTGATATGGGATTGGAAGATGATCCTACAACTATTAGTCAAGTGATGATGTTCACACTCTAATAAGAAAGTGATAGCTATCAGCAATTAACCTAATCGAAGGTTAAGGTCGAATCCACAGGGAATACAAGGTTTGACTACAAGAATTCACTATTATTTCGAGTATCTATCACTAAAGATTCTAAATTGGGGGCGGGTGGGTTTGCAATTTGAAAACAAAAGTAAAATAAATATTATACTACTACACGAGGAAACACTCAATTTTAGGGACAACTTGAGAATTGTGTTCCCCATGGTTCGTCAACTCGATTACCTTAGAAAACATAACTACAATTAGAAATTCGCATGCAGGACGGTAACTTAGGTTCTTTCAGCCTGCTTGTGAAGGTTAAGGTCGAATTTCACCATGGCGCATAGTTGGAAACCATGGTGTGCCAACTAACCGCTATCCATTGTCCTAATCAACCTCCCCTTGGTCAGCTTTGGTTGATTAGACGAGAATATATCAATTGAATCCTATTGTTTACTTTCTTTTTCCTATTCGTTACTACCTTGGTCAGGATCATGATAGTAGGTGGGGTTAGGTGTTGGCCACTACCAAACAAAAATCAAAATGAAGGAAAATAAATAATACATGCAAAACTCCAATCATAAAAATACAATAAATCTAGGTCATCTCAAGTCAACTACCCATGGTTCTTATAACCCCAAGTTATGAATGCTTAACTACTCATGGCTAAAGCAAAACCAACAAAAATGCAAAGACAAGACATAGTTGAGAGTTTTACCCAAAGCAATGAAGAATGATAGCACCACAAATTGCAAACTACAAGCTTGATAGATTGAGAATGAATACAATATGGGATTTGCACTCCCCAAAAGTAGGTTTTCCAAGAGAAAATGAAAATATATCCTAAAATATTCTAGAGAATATTCAAAGGTAATGTTCTCTGTTCAAAATCTCGAATCTCCTTTAATAAAATCCTAACTTAAAATATTTATAGTAGTTACACATTTAACCCTAAAAATTACAAAAAAAAAATAGCTAGTAGCAAGTATGCCTCATAGACACGTCTCGTAGGGTGACCTACGAGTCATAATTGAGGTCTCGTATCAGGTATTTGACATTTTGGACTCAATTGGTATGACCCACTGGTATGAATCCTTGATTGATATATGACTCGTATGCTTTTCTCGTAGTCTAGGCCTCCAGCTTTTGATCCAAAGTTTTAGCTTTTTGTTTCCTGCTACAAGTCCACCTATACGAACCGTAGTGAGACTTATGACTCGTAGGATAGCCTCGTAGGGCTGACCTCCACTTAGCAGATTTTTTGATTTTTGCTCTTTGTTTTTGCTATGAGGTCACCCTACAACTCATATCTCGAGTTACGACTCATAGGTGAGCTCGTATGTCCTGTACTTCAGCAAAATCTGTAATTTTCTTCAAAAATCATGCTAACCTACCTTTCCTGCAATAACAACACAAAAACATATAAAAACCATAAAAATTCACATAAAGAACTCATAAAATTCCTTTGTTTTAGGCATCAAATGTGTTGTATTTTGACAACACATCACACACTCAACTTAGAATTGTTGCTTGTCCTCAAGCGACTACTTAATCTAAGCAAACAAGGAGAAATAGATAGCAATTATACTAATGGCATATACATCAATTACTTTAATCCAGGTACCCAAATTTCATTTTCAAAACAATATTATAAAGCCACTAAACAAAACAAAAATATAAAGATGTATCTGGCAACCCAACTATGATAAGTTAAGGAGCATCAATCATCCACAATCACTGGTATAGTCATATACTAATCAAGTAATGCAAATGCCCTCACAGAAAAGAAATCCCTCTTACTCAATCAAAAAGCATTTAGAATTCAGGGATTGCGGAGGAATTCTCACTCTCACAAATGAAATTCATGCAAAATGACTAACACTATAGGTTTTCCCCTATATTCAATTTCTAGATTGGCAACAAAATAGATTTGGATCACTTGAGGACTTAATGGCTTGTAACATAGGCTCATAGGGCTTTAATATGGCATTTTAGGCAGGTTGTGACTAAAAGGTATCCTTGAACCATGTTTACCAACACTTTTACCTTCATAACCCAAATATTTTCACTAAATCCACCCTTATTCTCCTATTTCAAGCTTTTCCTGGGTGCCTTCTTTCTCTTTTCAGTTGTGCTTTATTTTTAAACTTATTTTTGCTAATATTTCTCAATTCAAGGCACTTTTTATTTCTTTCCTCACCCAGTTCATGATTCTTTTATATTCTTTCTCTCTTTCCCAACTAACCAGCTTATTTTCATTACTTTACCAAAATAAGGGTCACCCTTAACTTAGGCTTTTAGCGTGAGGTGAAATATACAATATCTAATTCCTAAACTAGGGCCACCATTTATAGCCACCCTCAACTTAAGGTTCACATATTCAAGGATAGACCAGGGCCAATATCCAGATATTTCATCAAACAAGGTTAAGCTAGTAAGGTGTCAAGAAAGAACGAGTGCATAAGAAACCCAAATATTTGGAACAAGGGATTCACTAGCCCATTTGGTATCTCATTTAGGCAAAAGTGGGGTTACTACAAGAACAAAGGCCTAAGATCCCTTCCAAATCAACCACATCACCTAACCAGTTTTAGAGTAATAAGGCAAGTTCTGAGTTCATACATGATACATGTATGTAGCAAAATAAGCTTACAATACACATGGCATTGCACACACAATCAAGTATAGACTCACAAGTCATAATTCCAGCCTCAACTTATCTTTACATTATCAGAACAAACATCACCAGATAATCAAAATGGATGATTGCATCAATAGCCAACAATCTCAAAAACTTTGAGGGTACCTAAATTTTTCAAATCATTCAAAAAATATTTAAAGACTATGTATACATCAAAAGACGATACTACCATGTATTTATACATTATCTACACTACCTAAACATATTGGTTCAACAGAAAATTAAAACATCCACAAGAAAAAAGAAATACGGCAAGAAAACCTTGGGATCAAAAATAGAGGAACTTATGGACTCGAGGCCACTCAGACTTCACCTTATTCCATAACTTTCCACACTCCATCAAAATACAATACTTTGTCCTCAAAGTAAAGACATGTAGAAAAAACAAAGAACAAAAACATATATATATTCATTAAAGACCAACATTTTAACACTAACATCCAAAACAAAAGTAAAAGCAACATCCAACATAAAACATTTAAAACAAATCCAAAACAAACATAATGAAAATATTGTCCAACAGAAAGAATAAAGTATCTATATATAAAAGATAAGGGTTGGGGTCATAAATCAAACATCGTGGTGCTCAAGCACTGGTATTTGTATGGTCAGCAGGGTCCTGGGTCATAACCTCCTCCTCAGCTATCTGGGTCGCAGTTGTACATCAGCTACTCTCTCCATGTGAAGTCTGCTGCTCCCTATCTCTCTGTATAAACACTATCAGTATCGACTCTTGCATCACCTCCTCTAGTATCGGCTCCTCCTCTAGTGTTGTTAGGTCATCATGCCTAGGCCTCTTATGGCTCATCTTTGGGCCATCATGCTCGAGGGGCCTCTTTCCATGAGCATGTGGGCGATCATCTTACCAGTTAAAAACCTTATCACCCACCGGTGCCACCTCCAGGACTGCAACAGGGACTGCTAACATCTGTAATAAGTCGGCCTTAAACTTAGCCAACTCCTGTGTCACTGTGCTCATGTCAGCAAACCGAGCACCCTCAAGCCTCCTTTGGACTCTCGCCTCAAATGCATCTACATGGGCATTCACTGCTCTAACTCTCTCATACACCAAATCACGGGCAAATGCCTTTACCCTCCTCTCTGAGTCCCAAACAATCTGGATGACCCATGGTATGACCTGATCTGCTAAAGTTTATAACCTGGACTCCGTTGTAGCCATCCTCCACACCAATGCCTAAAAAGCAACAGCAGATATAAGAGAATCAACCTGAATAGTGGATGATGCTAGTGTTGGAGTACTAGAGAATGGCATAGACTCAATTTCAATAGCTGGTTAAAGATCTGTAGTAGCTGGAGTAGTGTTGGTGATAACTGGAGTTGAACCCATAGTCGAAGGCTCAATCGAGAATGGATCTAGGATAGTTGAAAAAGCTGCATATAATAAGTCCACCGAGTTCTCATTGGCCTTTATCAGGCTGGGATCCATGGTGCGTATGACCTCTATATGCTGGTCTTGATAGGGGTCAATAGGAACACTTGCTGCACTTCACAATCGATGGATCAAAACAGGGAATGGCAGTAAGGTGTTCGTCCGAACAATGAACTCGTGAATCTGCTCAGAGTTAGTCTGGGCCCAATCTATCTCATAACCAGCTAGAATGCTGGCTAATAACACAGCTCGCTCTAAGGTGATCACATTATCCGTGAGGTAGGCCGAATACGCCAATGGATAATTGACCACCAAAACTTGGCCTAGAAAGAGAAGTAGGCTTTCACTATCGGATCTACATGATTTGTAACCCACATCGGCTCAAACTCCTCCTCACATATCTGGCTGGCAATCCACTACAACAACTTGATCTTAGCCCCAATGTCTTTCCCACTCACCGCTCTTCTTATTTTGTCAATGCAAACATCGTACTCTATAATGGATTGAGGCATTCTGTAGGTGGGCCCAAACTGAATCAGTCGGATCATCTCCTCCAAGATAGGAACTCTCCAACCCCGGACTGACACCACTCGTAATCTAGGCTACTCAATCAGCTTCTTGTTCTTTGGCATCCCTCGACAAAGTATAGCAAGTAGGTTGCATAAAAATCACGGACTACATAAGAAGCATACTTGCTCAGCTATTGTGTATTCCATCGTAATTTGTGCCTATCTATCTCTGCATCTAACCCTTACACCCTATCCAACCCAGAGTCATTCAACCTAGACTCCTCATGGAATTGTCAAATCGGTTTGACCTGACCCTTTGGCTCTAATACCTGGTTGTATATTTCTTTCATCCCTGCAATACACCATCTAGGGTCGGTCAGAGGCTATGATTGTACCTCCTCCTATGGAGCTTGTGACCCCTCCTCAAAATCTATCTCAGTGTGTGTAAGGGTCATCTGTGGTGAGCTACTCTCAAACCCATCTCCATCACCCTCTTGTTCCTCCTCTTCAGAGTGGGAGGAACTACTCACTTCCATAGGTGTCTGAGCTGTAAGAGCCCAAGTCTAAGGTATGTTAGACTTGAGGTCTATTCTGACCCTGTAAACTTCTAAAGACCCCTCAGATCTCTCAGTCTCGGAGGACTCGTCCACCAACCTCTGTTGGAATATTTGGATTGCTCATTTATCTTTTGAAGGCATGATATCTACAAAATAACTACACAACAGCATATGAGCTTTAAGATTTTTGACCAAACAATGGTCACATAACAAAGAACAAGAAACAAAAACACTTAAATATTGAAATCAAAAGAAAAATTCACTAATACAATTGCAGGTTTACAATTATGAGATATAGGTACAACTCATAGGGTGTCCTACGAGTTGTACTCTAGCTTCGTAGTACCAAGGTTTCTGAGAAAATAAAATCTAGAATCAGATACGAGGCGCAGTTATGACTCATAAGGTGACCTATGAGTCATAGTTTGGCCTTTTATATTATTCTAGAGGCATTTTTGAAACCTTAGTCAGACTTACAGACCACTACAACGAGTCATAGCAGATGCTATGAGTCATAGCTGGGTCCCGTATGAGAAATGTGAAGGTACCAAAGGTACTTGGTGCCTCTACAAAGGATCACTACGACTCGTAGGGGAACCTATGAGTCGTAGGGAGGCCTCGTAGCTGAAAATAGAAGGCACTTGTAGTGCTTACTTCATTCCCCCAAACCAGAAACACTTGAAACAACAACCAAGTATTGGCAATCATCAAGCAATACATTATATTTGACACAAAATTAGATCCACTATGAAATAAGACAATTATAACAATCATTAGCCCCAAAGATTGATGTCAATCCCATATTATATCATAGTAAAACCCATAAACACAACATCTCCAAATTTGTACTTATTATCAACTCAACAATCCACTGAGATGTAAGGGGAATTTTAAGTACTTTTAATTAAGTCTAAAAGATGTGGCATAATAAAACACACCCACATTTTCCATATACTGATTCCGAAAATACTTTTCACAAGGTCAGGCAATAATTAAGCACTACATTCAAGTGACCATTACTTTCACAAATACAGCCAGTCACATATGATTTTCTAACCAAGATCAAAGCATAATAGAATTTGCAAGCACTCAAACACTAATTTCCATATCTAAACAAAAGCATCATAACATGGGTATAAATCCTCTTGATTAAACCAAGCACTCCATAATCTCAAGAATGAAACTCACCATAATAGTGCACTAAAATTAATCACGAGGCTTACCAAATGGAAGAAGACTCAAACCGATGCAAAGTAGATAGAAAAAGGTGTCGAAACCCTACAAAATGGTATCTTCGCCAGAGTACTCGCCAAAAAGTGATGTGGCTAGTCGGGATTTGATCGGAATAGTGAATTTGGAGAAAGGATTTGGGGATTTCCACAAGATTACGGCAAATACAATGATAATAGGGTTTAAAATTATTTTGACCCCTTTTATACTAAATTGGGTCACACTTTAAAAAGTTGCAGATCGGGGCTACGAAACCCTGACTATGAGTCGTATGGTGTCCTATGACTCGTAAGTCCTAGTCTCATAAAAGACCCAACACTTGTAAAAAATTAAAATTCATACCTGGGTACTATGAACCCCACTTACGACTCATAGAAGACCCTATAAATCGTAAGATTAGGTCGTAGTGTGAGTGCCAACTTTTAACACTCATTGTTTCCCTCTACGAGGCATGAATACGAGTCATATTGGTGACTACAACTTGTAGGCCTACTCGTAGAGGCTACTCCAAGTGCCAAATTTTTCACATCTTCAGTTCTTAGCTTCCACCTGCAGACCAAGTCTCAAAACACAACAATCTTCAAAACATCACAACTGAATCAATGTCTTTTAAATTAAAAACAAATAACATGTTACCACCTCAAAATTTCAAAAACCAAACAAACTAGGAAAAAACTAAAAAAAATCACCACATATGCTTGGGTTGCCTAGAAGCACCTTGTTAAACGTCGTGACTCAACTTTCTCATTGTCATTTATCAACAATCATCAAGAGACAAAACCTCACTCTTCAATTTATCTGGGTGTTTCATTGACTAGCGGATGTCAAACATGACCTCTGTATCATTAACCCTAAACCAAAGTTGTCCCGAATCCATATCCACAAGAACTTTCCTAGTGGCCAGAAATGGTCATCTCAATATGATGGGCACCTCGAAATCAACCTTACAATGAAGGATCACAAAATCTGCGGGAAAGATGAATTTATCAACTTTAACAAGTACATCAAGTATTCCCTCCAACTTTTTGATAGTTCGATCTGCTATGGGCAATCACATTCCTGTTAGAGTCAGAGTGCCAAGCCCCAGTTTTTTGAATACAACAAGTGGTATTAGATTGGTACTCGCTCCTAAATCACATAATGCTCTTACGAATTCAACATCACCTATGGTGTAAAGGATAGTAAATGCACTAGGGTCCTCTCACTTTTGAACAAGGCATTTGGTCATGATTGGACTATATTATTCGAGCTCCTGTGAGAACTCTTGGCTCAACGTGCATTTCTTTGTCACCAAATCCTTCATATACTTGGCGAACTCGGGCATATTCTCCAAAGCTTCTAGAAGGGGAATATTGATGGATAGTTGCTTCAAGATCGAGAGAAAGTGCTTGAATTTGCCCTCCTCTTCCTTTTTCTTAAGCCTTTGAGGGAAAGGAGGGGAAGTTTTGGAATTGACTTAAATTTTTCGTGTTCCCTCATTGCGTCCCAACATTCTCCAGACCTTCTCCCTCAACCACAACTTCACCACTAGTACCCTTCTCATAAACTTCATCCATAATCACTAGCATAGAGGGATCTATGTTGTTTTTACCACTCCTAGTCATGATCGCCATGCAATACCCATTATTCTTTGGGTCTTGAACTGTATTGTTTAGTAAGGTGCCCTTTTGGCATTGGTTCAATTGTGAAGAAACTTGCCCAAATTATTATTCTAGTTTTTAATTGCCACAGAGTGAGACTCTATCTTTTGGTTTATGCTTGAAATATCCAATTTTATTCCCTTCAAGGTCTCGTCTTGATGGTTGAATCTTTTCAACAACTTGTCAAACATCTCTTTAAGCCTCGAAGTGCTTGGCACGGCATCCTGATTGTGGGGCGGCGCATAAGGACCATTTTTATAGCCATATCTTCTACCCCATTCAGTGTTCAACACTTTCTCCCTTTCATAGTAGCACCTCATTTGTCTCTATAAGCACTATCACGATTGTAGTTCCGATCTTGATTCCCGAAACCTTGCCTCCAATAGTCCCAGTTAGAACCTTAGGGGTTATTTCAGAAACCTGTCGCTTGATTGCTCACGAAGCAAGCATCTTCATCAAAGAATGGATCTTCATATATGGGAGCCTTAGGAGGTTGGTGAGTGACTGCTTGGACACTTGCTTGGTTTTGCTTCAAGACCAAGTCCACGTTTGTGCGAAGTTGGGCAAGTTGCTCCATGATCTCTTTATTGACCTTTGCTTGCTCATTGTTGATTTTAACCGCACAAGAGGTCTTTATTGCACCTCGCTATCGTTGACCCCATGCTCTATCAGTTTTAACCACTTGCTCCATCCTCGCGGCTATCAATGCAAAAGGTTGGTCAAAAAAACATGCCTCCCATGATTGTGTTGGCACAAGCTTGACTATTCTCATCAAGTGTCCGACAGAACATCTCAACTAAGGCATCATCAACAATCTTGTGATCGGGAATCATCCTCAAGCATTTGGTGAATCTCTCTCATATGGTACTAATAGAGTCTCTTGACAATTGCTCAAAATTATTTATTTTATCTTTGAGCTTTAGCTTCTTTGATCTTGGGATATATCTTTCTAGAAACACTCTTTGAACCTCTGCCCAACTTGTTATTATACCTGGAGGAAGCTCAAACAACCACACAGCTGCACTGCCAGTTAGTGACAATGAAAACACCCGCAAACCAATGGCATCAAAAGAAAGATTTTGTGTCCCCATGACACTCCTGCAGACAAAAACCACATTATGGAGATAACGGTAGGATCTTACGAGGATAGCCCTGTGAATAACCCATAGTTTTGGAGCATTTGAGGTAACCCACTTGACACCGAGAACTTAGAGTCTGTCCATAGTGGAGGCAACACTATAGCATCAGTAACGTCTATGGCCATAGGGTTCAAGAGATATTAGTTCCAACCATAAGTATTCTCGTTGAAATCCCTAAGTTGTGGCCTATCATCCCTCGGTGGTAGATTCTCCTCTTTTCCCATATTATCATTTATATTTATTTCTTCGTCAACTGCGACATCCTCATTCACTTGAGTCATTCTTCTAAAGAGTCAAAGGATCTCCAAATTTCTTAGAGCTAAGGGATTGCCTTGCCACCTTGTATTGGGCATACAACCTAGTACACCCTGCAAGTAAAATCAAACAACAAAACAAAAATAAAAGTAAAAGACAAGAGAGTCTAGAAATTAATACTTGAACTAACTAATAGTGAAATCAAGTCAAAACCTAGTCATATTCCCCGGCAACGGCGCTATAATTTTTGATGATGTTCACGCTCCAATAAGAAAGTAGTCACTGTCAACAATTAATCTAACTGAAGGTTAGGGTCGAATCCATAGAGAATATAGGATTTGACTACAAGAATTCACTATCAATTATTTCGAGTATCTATCACTAAAGTCTTTAAATGGGAGGGGGGTTTGCTTTGACAAAAAAAAAATAAAATAAATACTACACTACTATGCAAGGAAACATTCAATTTTAGGGAGAAGTTGGGAATTATGTTCCCCATGATTTGTCGACTTGATTACCCTAAACAACATAACTACAATTGAAAATTCGCATGCAGGACAGTAACTTAGGTTTTTCCAGCCATCTTGTAAAGATGAAGGTAAATTTCAACATGGCGCATGATCGACAACCATGGTATGCCAACTAACCATTACCCATTGTCCTCGTCAACCTCTCCTTGGTCATATTTGGTTGATTAGATGAGAACACATCAATCAAATACTGTAACTTACTTTCTTTTTTTTATTCGTCACTAACTTGGTCAGAATCATGATAGTAGGCGGGGTTTGGTGTTGGCCACCACTAAACAACAACCAAAATGAAAGAAAAGAAATAATACATGCAAAATCCAATCATTGAAATGCAATAAATCTAGGTATCTCAAGTCAACTACCCATGGTTCCCACAAATCCAAGTTGTGGGTGCTTAGCTAATCATGGCTAAAGTAAAACCAACAAAAATGCAAAGACAAGACATAGTTGAGAGTCTTACCCAAAGCAATGACGAATGATAGCACCAAAAGTTGAAAACCACAAGCTTGATAGATTGAGAATGAATACAATATGGGATTTGCACTCCCCATAAGTGGGTTTTCCAAGAGAAAATGAAAATCTATCCTAAAATCCTAAAATATTCTAGAGAATATTCAAAGGTAATGTTCTTTGTTCAAAATCACGAATCCTCTTCAATAAAACCCTAACTTAAAGTATTTATAGTAGTTACACATTTAACCCTAAAACTTACACAGAAAAGACAGTTGGCAACAGGTACACTTTGCAGGTACGACTCGTAGGGTGATCTACGAGTAGTAATCGGGGTCTCGTATCAGATATTTGCATTTTGGACTCAACTGGTACGATCCACTGGTATGAATCGTTGCTTAGGCTATGACTTGTATGCTCCTCTCATAGTCTAGGCCTATAGTTTTTGGTCCAAACTTTTGGCTCTTTGTTTCCTGCAATAAGTCCACCTATACTAACCGTAGTGAGACCAACAACTCATAGGATAGCCTCGTAGGGCTGACCACCACTTAGCAAATTTTCTGATATTTGCTCTCTGTTCTTGCTACAAGGTCATCCTCCGACTCATAGCTTGGGCTACGACTCGTAGGTGAGCTCGTATGTCCTGTACTTCAGCAAAATTTATAATTTTCTTCAAAAATTATGTCAACCTACCTTTCCTACAATAACAACATAAAAACACATAAAAACCATAAAAAGACGCATTAAGAACTCACAAAATTCCTTGTTTTAGGCATCAAATGTGATGTATTTTAGTAGCACATCATCAAGCAAAATCATGTCGAAACTCTGTAAAATGGATTGAAGCCATGAAAGATAAGATGAAATTTATGAAAGATGATAATTTTTTAAATCTTGTCGAGTTACCACAAGAATCGAATCCAATTGGGTGTAAATGTATTTTCAAAACCAAACTTGATTCAAAAGGTATCATTGAAAGATACAAAGCTCGTCTAGTCGCCAAAGAATTCACTCAAAAAGAAGGCATAGATTTTAAAGAGACTTTTCACTAGTTTCATCAAAAGACTCATTTAGAATTATTATGGCACTTGTAGCTCATTCTGACTTAGAGCTACATCAAATGGACGTAAAGACTTCTTTTCTCAATGGAAACATTGAAGAAACAATATACATGGTGCAATCAGAGACTTTTGAATCTCAAAATTCAAAGCATATTGTATGTAAACTTAAGAAGTCCATATATTGTTTAAAACGGGCATCCCGTCAATGGTACTGAAAGTTTGATTAGGTGATAACCTCTTTTGATTTTAAGGAAAACACCATTGATCAATGCATATATCTCAAATTTAGTGGGAACAAATTTATCATTCTTGTGCTATATGTAAATGACATTCTACTAGCAAGTAGTGATATAGGTTTATTGCATGAAAACAAAAAAATTTATCTAGCAAATTTCAAATGAAAGATCTTGATGAGGCATCCTCTTTTGGGTATAGAGATCCATAGAAATCATACCTGAAACATACTTGGATTATCGTAAAAGACTTATATTGAAAAGGTGATAAGTAGATTTGGCATGCAAAATTGTGTATCAGGAGATATACTTGTGGCAAAATGTGATAAATTTAGTTTGTGACAATGTCCAAATTTGGACATAGAAAAGAAAGAGATGGACAAAATTCCATATGCATCAATAGTGGGAAGTCTTATGTATGCACAAGTTTTTATGTGTCCCAATATAGCGTACATAGTGAGAATGTTAGGCCTATATTTAAGTAATGCGAGAATGGATCATTGGAAAGAAGCAAAACGAGTTATGAGGTATCTTCAAAGAACTAAAGGTTACATGCTCACTTATCATAGGCAAGATCACTTGGAGATCGTAGGATATTCCGATTAAGATTTTACTAGATGTCTTGATAGTAGGAGATCTACACCAGGTTATGTTTTCATGTTGGCTAGAGGAGTTGTTTCATGAAAGAGTATAAAACAAATATTAATTGCTTCTTTTGCCATGGAAGTTGAATTTGTGGTCTGCGATGAAGCATCAAATCAAGGAATATGGCTGAGAAATTTTATCACTGGAATACAGATTGTCGATGGCATAGTGAGACCATTGAAAATTTATTTGTGATAATAAATTTGTTGAGTTATATTTGAAGAACAATCGAAGCTCGTCAAAGTCAAAGCACATTGACATTAAATTTTTGATTGTAAAGGAAAGAGTCCAAAGTCGTCTTGTATTGATTGATCATATTAGTACAAACTCGATGATTGTGGATCCGCTCACAAAAGATCTACTACCTAAAATATTTCATAGGCATGTGGCTCATATGGGTGTTGTCAGATTTGATGATGAGTCATTTTAGTGGGAGTTTGTATTTTTTATTTATTCTTTTGACATGATAAAGTTTATTTTCTGTATAGACTAAAGTTTTGTGAAATTTATGAATTTCATGTGTTTATTGATAACTCTGATAATAAAGATATTAACTTTCTATTGTGATGTTACACAAGGTATAAAAAAGTAATTTTGGACTATTAAAGTCATTAAGTAGGACCAGATGAAAATAAACATGATTTAGATCATTTTGCATGTAATTTTTGTATTTGACCTATGTTATTGGTATTGCTGATATTTGTGACTATTGATGGATTTAGTTACGAATATATGTTACAGAAACCTCTTTGATCCTATATTGGTATTATCGATGGACCAAATTATTTTGAGATATTTAAATTAAGATAGCAAAAGTTTGTGCACAATAAAGTTTCATCTATGTATGATTCTTCATAAATATATGTGGTCCAAGTGGAAGATTGTTAATAATTTTTTAATTTGTGGACTCACATATTAATATATTGTACATGGATATGCTATCTTTAAATTAGCCCATTGTGTGATCTAATGAGCTATTAAAATTTTGGGCCATAAAAATAAATATCTATTAATAAGGGTTTATTTTAATTATTTTAAAAATTCTTGAATTTTTTCTTAACTCTGATGGAGACTTACTGAAAAGGTGTCTTTTAACCTGAAATGGCACTTTATAACTCTTTAAATAGAATGGCCTAAAACAGAAGACAACACTTTTCTTTTTCTCTCCATCTCAGAAATAAAACAGAAAGTAATCTTCAAGTTTTAGAAGATCAAGTTCTTTAATTCAGAAGACAAGTTCTTTAACAAAGTTGTTATCATGGAACAAGGTTAGTACCCTTTTCATTCTTATGAATTCAAATCTCTAGATTAATGATTTACTCGTGATCTTGGGTGATTTCTATAAATTTTTCAACAATAAATGGTCTCGTTTGTTTGAGATATAAATTCAAAAAATAATATCTCACTACTATAAACAGGAAAAAAATGACCAATTAAAAAGTGACGGATTAATATTTTAAAATACTTTTCAAGAATAAAATTTTAAATTGTTTATTGGGGAGGGGGCGGAGGGGGGGGGAGGAGGAGGGGAGGAAAGAAATTTTTAAATTTTAATTTTTTTTAAAATAAACTTTTTAATTTTGTTGAGAGAGAGGGAGGGGAAGGTTATTAGGTGGATTGGCATTGGGATGGGATAAAAACAATTTCAAAATATGAAATATTTTTAAAAATAAACTTTTTATTTTATTTTAAGAATTAATTTTGTTTGGAGGGGATGGGGATGTGGTAGGGATGGGATAAAAAATATATATTTTAATTTGATTGGAGGAGATTTTGAAAACTGTTTTCTTTTAGCTTTTTGAAGGAAGTTATTTTCCTTAAATTTGAGGAAAATAAGTTAATTTAAAAAATATTTTCAAAATATTTAAGTCAACTAAACATGAAAAAAATTTAAAAAAATATTTTTTAGAAAATATTTTTCTCCGTAACAAACACACCCAAAATCTCACAAATTGAGTTCAGTAAAAAATAACTTTTATTTCCAACTGTGCAACAATTTGTCTTGAGAGTATCGACTTATCAAATATTATTATCGTATTGTCAACCGTTCGATGTTAAGTAGATTTGAATAATCTACGCGTTGGACATAAATTATTTGCTATTTTATTGAATTATTAAATGTGTATTGGTTCTCTACTAGTACTAGACACAAGAACCCATGCCAGTACGAGTTCAATACATATTATTTTTTTATCTTGATATATATAGCCTTGATAAAATTTTTATACATACTAGCACATTTTATGTTTTTTTAAAATAATGTATGTTACGTATTTTGTTTCAATTTATGTTGCACATATAACATTTTTAGAGTCAATCATAATTTATTATTATTTTTTTAATATTTCAAATTGTTAGTAGGTGAAGTATCTGGAACAAATAATTTATTAGGGATAATATTGTAAAATCAAACAAGTGAAATAGTCATGTCAATTGGCAATCGCCTTTAAGAAAAATAATTTATTAGGGGTACATTGCAAATTCATAATTGAAGTAGCTAAAAAATAATTAATAGAAATAACATAATAAAATCAAGCAGTTGAAGTAAGCACGTTAATCGGCAGCTGCATTTAAGAAAAATTAATTATTTAGGGACAAAATTATAAATACATAGCTACAGCAACCGAAAAAATAATTAATAGAAATGATATAGTAAATCAAGCAGTTAAAGCAGACACAACAATCAGCAGTTGATTGCTTAAGTAGGCATGCTGATATTTTTTATTTATTTTTTAAATATTTTTAAATTGTTAATAGCTGAAGCAGTTGAAAAAATTAATTTGTTATGGGGTATTATTATAAAATGAAGTAGCTGAAGTAGACACGTCAATCGTCAGTTGCCTTTAAGGAAAATGATTTTCTAGAGGTAATAAAGTAAATTTATAGTTAAAGTAGATGAGAATTAATTAACAGAAACGATGTAGTAAAATCAAGTAGCTGATACGCTCAAATTTACACTCCAAACGAAATAGTAAAACAGTCGTTGATCAAATATAGAACTCAACCAGAGTTGAGGTCGATCCCACAGGGAATGCATGAGAATATATCTATTAGCACCGTTTTCAGATGTAATATTTATTCCTGAAATAAAAGTGCATAAAGTAAATATGAGGATTTTGGTTTTTTCAAACTAACTTGCTAAAGTAAATCAATAAATGAGTGCAAGAACAACTAGATTTCAAATAATTATACGAAGCTAGGATTGTGTTCCCCATGACAACTAATGCAATAGCCTAATCTAATGGTAAACTTGTTCATGATTATGTATATAAGATCTAACAAGTTATGTAACATCTAATTCACCTCTCGGTCCCTCTTAAATGCATATCATTCATCACCTTTCGGTCTTAAAACATCTACGTATTAACCATTGTTGTTTATCCCCAAATACTCTCACCTTTCAGTCTCAAGTACTTAGACTAGCTTTAAAATCTCGAATTTTCGTCGTAGAACTCTTTTCCTAATCAAAACATCCCTTTCGGACATGCAAAGAATAACGGCTTACTCTAATGCGTCGACTCGTCAAGGAAGAAATTATAACGAATATTACTACGATATATACGCTAATCGATTCTGAGATTTACACCATATTCACATATTTTATTGATTTGTCATGGCTCCTACAATCCTAATTGTGGGTTTAGCCTAACATGTTCAAGAAATAAAACTCGCAATGATACAAAGAATTCATAAGAGAAGACTTACTATTGAAGAATCAATGAATCCACAAGTTACAAGCTTGAATTCGATAAGCAAAATCCCAAAATCTTATGAAATCTCTAAGAAAATAATATTTTTCAATGTTTTGTAGCGCTAACCATCCAAGACTAACTAGAAACGAAATAAAATAACTATTTATATATAAAGAAAACCTAATCCTAATTAAAATAGAAAAAATTCATCGGCATGGACACGGGCTACCACACGGCCCATGTAATAGTAGATGGGCCGTCAAACAGTTCGTGTGGCTGCCCTTGATTTCAATTCCCAGCTGCATCTCCATGCCATGTTAGACAGCCCGTGTGGCAGTTGATAGTCCATCTAACGAGCCGTCTGACTTGCCTTGGAACTTTTCCTTCGCTCAAGCTCTTCACACGTCTCTTCACACGTCTCTATGTCACGGACCGTGGTTGGTCACACAGTCCGTGTAACCCTCCATCCGGATCCACTAGAACTTTTTCTACTTGTTCTTCGATAGTACCCCCTTACATCACTTAGACGGGACTTGGGACGGTCCGTGATATTCCCAGCAGTCCGTGGGTCGTGCCATCTCGTGCCACTTGGCCAAAATCTTTCAACTTTCGACGGACTACTCCTTCACGTCATTTTGACAAACATCATCACGACCCATTTAATGTCCCACGGTCCGTGACACGTGCCGTGGGACTTGCCTTCACCAAATCGCCATTGCCATCAGCCAAGTGTAAGGCCACAGCGGACCTCATGGTTCGTGTAGATGTACACGGGCCGTGTAGGTCCTCGTGTGCCACACTTGGTTCTATTTTGGCTCCTCTTTGCATTCTTTCATCCTTTTTTCTTTCGGATTCTCATCCCTTCCATGCCTTAGTCTTTTTCCTGAAAAACAACAAAAACAAACATTAAAATAACAAGTTTGCTTGGGAACGTGCAAAAATTCTTTATTTAAAGCGTTATACAAGTCGTATTTTTATGACTCATCAGTAGCTGAAGCCGACACGTTAATCGCTAGTTACCTTTAAAAAAAATAGTTAATTAGAGGGCAATATTGTAAAATTCATAGCTATAGCAGCCAAAAAAATATTTAATAAAAATAATATAATGAAATCAAGCAATTGAAGCAGACACGTCAATCAAAAGCAGACAGCTAAAGCAGGCATATCGACCATAATGTCTTGCTTGAAGACACTTTAGTAGTAATATGATCCTATTTTAAGCTAACTACTAACTTGTGTGTTTATGAACCACTCAAAAAATAATTTATAAACTTTATTATTAATCTATTATTAAATTGTTTCAAGATATAATCGAATTTTTATTACCTTTGACTTCTTCAACAGTTTTTGAGAATTAATGTGTACATGGACCAAATTCGTTTGAATTTTTAGAAAACTAAATTATTTATATTGAATTTTTAAATATATAAATCAAATTAAATTAATAAAAATTAAACTTTTTGAGTTGCTCGAATTTTCAAAGTTTTTAAAATTTTAATGATAAAATATTTATACAAATATATAATTAAATTTATTTAGTTATATCAAAATACACCTATCTAAGGTGTTTTTTAAGAAAATAACATCAAATATGATAATAAATTATCCAATAAAAAATAATGAAGAAATCACATAAAAAATAATATTGTAAATTAATAAGTCATAATAAAAATAGTCATAATTTAAATGTACTAAATCATGCTAAAATAAATGCAATAAGTATTAATTACATGACTAAACATTAAACAAAAATTAAATTTTTTTCTAAATCAACGTAAAACTAATGAATAAATATTCAACTTTTTTAAAATTATTTTTTAGTGTTGAATTAACTTTTAGTATTGATTTTATTTTAATTTGAACTTTACTTGAATTACTAAAATCTATGGATTATAAGTTTTATTTGAGAAGAAAAAAAAATAATTTCACTGATGACACAATTAAACTAAAATTTGCTTAGGGGTCAAAACCCCCACAAAAGAAGAGGGAGTCGACTGAACAACTCAACCCAGTTCAATAAGACTAGGACTCAGCTCTTTGAAGCAAATGTTTAAGAAAATTCTGAAATGCAAAAAGAGTTGCTTGTATTTAAGCAAAATTTCTAATGAGAGGTCCTAGTTACATAGACATAACACACACATCCATTTTATATGTACAAAAATGTTGGATTGATTTGATTTCAAATTGATTTTTTTTTAGTTAAAACAAAATGAAACCAATCCAATTATAATTGAATTTTCTTATCCAATATCAAATCAAATTACAAGTTAATTTTTTTTTATTTAACTCAATTTACGATTTAATTTGACTTTAGGTTCAATTTTATTTTCCCCTAGAACCAACTATCGAGCTTTGAGATTCCTCAAGCAAATCACTAAATTAGTATTTGAACAAAAAATTAAATACAAATAATAAAAGCATCAACTTAAACTTCCATTCCAAAATAAGAATTTCAAATTTTTAAAATTAATAAATAGAATAGGATCAAATATACCCCTATATTTAGCAAAATTAGTTTATGTATACCTTTCATTATATTTTTGGTCCAAGTATGTATACTTTGGATCCAAATAACACAAATTTATTCTTAATTTTGACATTTGGTCGTCACTAGATCAGAATACCAGATAAAACTTTTGATGAATAAATCACCTCTGCCACAAAATTCATGCAAATATACTTTTAACTTGTATCTTCTTAACCCATTGTATAACTATTACAAATTAATCCTCTATAATATTTGTTTAATATATTAATATCATACAAATATCATATAAAATTGAGCTTAATACTATAAGATATTCTATCGATATATTAATACCCAATCAATATCATATAGTATTGAGTTCTTTGTTTTAAAAAATAAATAAAGTATAATTAAAAGAAATTATTAAACTCTAAATTAGTAAAAAATATATTTTTTACGACACATCTTCGATATATTGATACAATATCAGTATCATTTAAAACTGATCCTCTATAACACATCATCGAATTAATTAGGAGGCACAAATGTATAGAGACATATGTACGTATATAATTTGGTTTAAAGGAGCACGACTTAATTTTCCCTACTTAAAATTGATGGCAAGTCATTTGGTTCTAGGTTCGCCACATATCCTTCCGTCAAAATTAAGGGCAGATTTATGCCAAAGTATTTAGGAAGAATACATTTGAACTTAAACTATAACTAAAGAATACATTTAATTATTTCTAATAGTAAAATTATGATGTTTGATGAAACACTTGTGACTGAGGAATCGTTTCTAAACTTTGAATCATGCACAATTGAGTTAATCAATTAGATTATTATAAAACAAAATTAGTAAGAAGTTGCAGAAACAGAATAGTTGTATAAGTGTAGGGCTGACATATCCTCAGAGATCAGGGTAAAAGTTAAACCAAAAAAAAAAAAAAGATAAGATTAGTATACAGTCTTTGCATTTCTGCCAGAAATTATTTTCAAGACTTGAACCCGTGACAAACAGCCTCTGACAGAAATGAAAGATAAGGATAAAAATTCAAATTACAACAATTATGAGGTAATGTTGCAACAATATTTCAATAAATTGATCATAAACGCTGTGATGAAATACAGAATAATTGTATTTCTAAATAAGAGAAGAAAATGAGGAAGAGCAGCAGGAAATTTTCGATCTTAAGTTTGATACAAAAACTACAAGCTAAATATTTTTTAAAATTCAATATTACGGGAAACCAAATTCCGAACGCATATTATTATTATAATGAATACAAAAACACTCGGAGTCATTTAGATCACCTTAACCTTAAAAATTCTGCACTCAAAAGTACTCCCTAAAACTTAAGTAGCAGGTGAAAACTGACCATCTCATAAAAATTTTACCGTATCTTGGCACCAAAATAGGAAGACTTGTGTGGTTCTAATGCCTTAATTCACTATAGAGCTCAAGCCTCGAGCAACACTCAAATTATTCCCTTAAAACACCTGAAGCATTAAGTTTTAGGTGGGGACGGGGAGTTTTGGGGGGT
>JAOTQJ010186538.1:1658-15639 GCA_025642045.1 Solanum sejunctum | reverse complement strand
CTTGGGCCACTTATTCGACTTTATTGGCCACCATATGGGTAAGCATAGTGATAGCATGGTGGGTTGCTCCTCGGGAGTTTGGGCCCATATTATCTAGTGTTTCGCATAATATAGCATAGCAAATATTAATCTTTAAGGGGTAAAAACTCACCACAACTCTATAGCACTACTTAGAACAAGATGAAGGAAAACATTTCCTAAAATGCCTCATAGCCTCCTATCTATAGTCATGGCGTTCTTCACAACCATGAATAGGGCTCGCATTGATGCGGTGTGTTGGAGTCCGAGGATCTATCAACCTAGGGATATGATACCAAGTTTATAATGACCCAAGCCTAGCGCATAAATGTGACACGGAGAATGGGTAACCCAGAGGAATCCCAATCAAGCCTCTTAACTTTTCATTACACATTATTGGTCGCTAAAGCATGTAAAGACATAAAGTAAGCATAAGGGGCAAAGGGACTAAGGGATAGCTTGCAAAACTTCATCAATAAGAGACAAGAAATTATAGCTCATACCATAGATACATAACTTGTCCAACAAGCACTTCTAAATATATAGATAAAGCGGGGGCCAAGACAAAGTAACTGGATCACCCTCATAGTCAAAATAGAAAATAAAATAGATTGTCTCAATAAACTCAAGAGAAAAACATAGACCAAGGTCCCCGAAATTGCGGACTCACCAACTAGTTTGGAATAACACTGACTAGCCACATGGAGGAGGAAGATGATCTACTTGGGCTCCGTTCCTACATGGTGATATTATGTAGGCAAGAGTATACGTTACTACGTTTGAGTGTACTAAGTATGTGGGATGCAATACAACAAGAGATAAGTTTCATAATCAACGTGCATAACCATAGACAATAGGCATGATATGGCAATATGACATGTATGATCAATGCATAAGTAAAACATGATTAGTAACTCATGCTCATATAGGATATTGTTACTGAAGAATCGATCAAGCTAGATTCACAACATTGTTTCGTTGATGATGGTCACACCCTATCATCCTAGGTGGTGTGATATGGAGCCCTCACATAGTTGATGATGGTCACACCCCATCATCCTAGGTGGTGTGGTACAAACCCCTCACATGGTTGATAAATATGAACCCCCACCTCAGTTAATGAGTACAAATCCCCACCTCAGTTGATGAGTACAAACCCCTATCTCGATTGATTATGGTCTAGTGCAATACTTTACATAGGATTCATCATGTACATAAGTTCATTTTATTATCATATAGTCAACCATATCATATCTCATGCTTTGGAACTTCATTTCCAAAAAAAACCTAGCCGAACAGTTTATCAAACTCTTAGGGGGTTTGTCATAAGGGTAAAAGACTATGCAATTTAGAAATGAAATCATACAAGAAAATATATAGTAAAATCGTCAGTCAACACCTTGAAACACCCCAAGATATTCACATAAAAATCCTTTATCAAATCGAACATTAGATCAAAGATTTAGAACTTAAAACATGCTAAAACAACCATACTTTCATGAACTAAAATCATTGTGCAGTAAATTTCTCAATATATAAGATCCACATGTAAAATCAACTTTAAAACATGTAATAATAGTAAAAAAGAGGCTTAGACACCATGGGTGAAAGGACCCAATAATTCAACATACCTTATCTTTGGTAAAGTTCTTGGTGAAGATTGAAAATGGAGGCTTGAAGTTTGAAGAAAATCCTTAGTTCCGGATGAGGATTTTGAGTCTTGATTTTGGAGTGAAAATATAGCTTAGTATTTTAGTTAGTGTTGATAAATGTTTTGGGGGATATGAGGGTGAAATTTTTCTAAGTATAGGCAAAACACGTTTGGAAAAACATAGACCCAACACTTCAAAAAATTTGGAAGAACTAAAAAATAGTAACCAAATAACACCAGTGCACATCGCAGAGAGGGCACACACTGCTCTCTAGAAATTGCACTTTTTAAAATCAAAATTGGTAATCTTTCACTCTTAAATCAGGGTTAGACCCTGTTCCACTAAATTTTGACCCCCGATCACAATTATGAAGTTGGATTTCGAAATAGTGAACGAATTTTAAGATATATGAAATTTAAAATTCTGAGCATTCTGAGACACATTTTTGAGCACTTTTTGGGGTAGTTTCATATCCATAAAGTTCCTAAAGTTTTAGTAAAAATAAGGCATTAAATTAAACTAGGCATTTTATTCCCAGTTGATGACTCACCAAAGGCTTTCATTAAACAAATCAACCAGCCACGTAGAGGAGAATGATCAATAGGAGCTTTGATTCCTACATGGTGATATCATGTAGGCATAGAGTATGCATTAGTACTTGTAATGTACTTGAAACGCCCATAAATATGCCTCAAAAATTCCCATAATTATAATTTTTATATATCTCAAAATTGGTGCGTGATATCAAAAATCAGACTTCATATTCTTGATCAGGGGATAAAATTGAGTAGGAGATTGGTACAACCCAAATTTTAGAGGACCCATAGCAGAAAAATAATTTTCAAAAATTTTTATTACCAGAAGTTGTTCGCGACAGCTCCGCGACATATACCTATCACGGAGTAGTGTTCTGACCACATTATTTTTATTGTCTCAAATTAAGGCATTGGGGTCTTAGCCCCATGCCCTCTTATGCATAAAAATACCTATACATAGCCATTTTTTGACTATATATCACTCAAGACACTCTCAAAACCCTCTATAATACTTAACCAAATATTTCATCCAAATTCAAGTGTCTTAAGCTTAATTTTAGATCTCAAGAACTCCATTCAAGATTCAAGTTATCATTCAAATCTACATCAATAAAATCCCCAAATTTGAGGTTTATGGGTTTCGGCCATCGGGCCATTTCCAATCTTCCTATTTTATGAAAATTATGTGTTATCAAGTTATGCCATCTATGGGTATCTTTTAATTTGGATTATAGGCATAAATATGTTGGGGTTTTATGAAATGTTGACTAGAAACAAATGTTTACCTATTTCAAGCTTATTCTATGAGATGGTTTGTCTGTCGTGACTATGCATGTTTTAGGGCTATTAAACTATGATTTATTAATAGATTTGATGATGGGTTTCAAGGTATGTTACATGACTGTTTCACTATGTGTTAGTGGGTTAATTAACATTAAGTTTTCTCAGATTAATTTGCTCTTGAATTGCATTCTTTTGAACTGCCATTGCACACCCGCCAAGTGTTTGATAAAATGTTTGGACAAGAATTCTTGAGCTATTGATGATCTATTGCATGGATTATGAATCAAGTGACTATATGATAATTAAAGGATTGTATTTATGTATCGGATTCATGAAAGTATCTATAGTGTTGCAAGTTGACCACACCTTGTTTAGGGGTGACATGTCCAACCACCTTGTTGAGAGGATGTCAAGCCTCAATGACCTTGTCCTGGGGTGGCATGCCCATACTACCAATTTGAGGGGTAAGTACCTCAATCACTTTCTAAGGGGTGGCATGCCTTGGAGTTTAAGTGATATTTTGCTTGGGCTATTGATATGGTACCAAGGTACAACAAGGTACAATACATTTGATACCTAACCAATAGATTTTGTGAGTTTTTAATGCAACTTTTTATGGGTTTTATGTGTTTTTGTGTTGTTCTTGCAAAAAAGTTAGGTTGGCTTGATTTTAGAGGAAAATTGTATATTTTTGCTAAAGCGTAGGACATTCAAGTTCACCTACAAGTCGTAACCCAAGCAACGATTCATAAGGAGTTATCATAGTTAGAAATAGAAACCAAAAATTAGAAATGTGCCAAGTGGAGGTCAACCCTACAAAGCCATCCTACGAGTTGTAAGTCTCACTACGACTACCAAAGGAGCATATGAGTCGTAGCCCAAGCAACGACTTACACTAGTGGGTTGTACCAGTTGAATCCAAGATACCAAGAACCTAATATAAAACCCTGATTATGACTCATAGGCCACCTTACAATTCGTACCTAGGAGTCGTACCAGCTGCCAACTATCTTTTCTGTGTGATTTTTGGGGTTAAGCTTGTAACTACTTAAATATTTTAAGTTAGGTTTTATTTTGGAGATTCCTGCTTTTAGACATTGATTGCGCCTTTGAATATTCTGTTAAGAATATTTTAGGGTTCTAGAGAAGTTTTTTATTTCTCTCTTGGAAAACCCACTTTTGAGGATTGCAAATCTTGCTTTGTACTCATTGAGAATCTATCAAACTTGTAATTTGCAATTTGTGGTGTCTTCAACTCTTCATTACTTTGGGTAAAATTTTCAACTATGTCTATCATTTGCATTTTGTTGGTTTTGCCTTAGCTATGAGTAGCTGAGCACCCACAACTTGGGGTTGTGGGAACAATGGGTAGTTGACTTGAGATGAACTAGGTTTGTGAATTTCTATGATTGGGGTTGTCCATGTATTGTCTACTTCCCTTCATAATGATTGTAGTTTGGTGGTGGCCAACACTAAACCCCACCTACTATCACGATCCCGACCATGGTAGTGATAAATAGGAAAATGAAAGTAGATGATAACATTCGATTGATGTATTCTTGTCTAACCAATCAAACCTGGCCAAGTAGAGGTTGACTGGGGATAATAGGTAATGGTTAATTACACTCCATGGTTGCAGACCAAGTGCTATAGTGAAACTAGACGTTCACTTTCACAAGAGAGCTGGAAGAACCTAAGTTACCGTCCTGCATATGAATCTCTAATTGTAGCTATTTTATCTAGATTAGCCGAGTCAACAAACTATGGGGAACACAATTCCCAAGTTGTCCCTAAAATTGAGCATTTTCTCGCATCATAGTATAGTGTCTATTTATTTTGGTTCTCGAATCACAAAATCCCCCCTTTTTAGAGATTTTACTTATAGATACTTGAAATGATTTTTAGTGAAGTCTTGCAGTCCAACACTATATTCCCTGTGGATTTCACCCTAACCTTCGGCTAGGTTAATTACTGATAGGGACCACTTTCTTATTGGAGAATAAACATCATCAAAAATTATGGTGGGGTGCGGGAAGTTATAGATTAAGGTGAAGTTTGAGTAGCGTCGAGTCCATAACTTCCCCTATTTTTTATCCGAAGATTTTCTTGCCGTGTTTTTTTTCTTATGGATGTTTAATTTTTTGTTGAACCGGCATGTTCTAGGTAGTGTACATAGTTTGTAGATACATAATAGTATTATCAATTGTCATATACATAGTCTTTAAATTTTTTTAAAATTTTGATGAAAAATTAGGTACCCTCAAAATTTTTGAGATTGTGGTTACTGATGCATTCATGCATTTTGAGTATCTGACAATGTTTGTTTTGATAATGTAGAGACAAGTTGAGGCTTGAAGCATGACCTGTGAGTCTATACTTTATAACGGGTGCAATGCCATGTGTATTGCAAGCTTATTTTGTTGTATTAATGCATCATAGATGGACACAGAACTTGCCTTGTTACTCTAAAATTGGTTTGGTGATATGGTTAATTTGGAAATGATCTTAAGTCTTTGTTGTTTGATTGGACCTACTTTTAACCTAAATGACCTACTAAATGAGTGAGTTAATCCCTTGTTCTAAATTTTTGAGCTTCACATGTACTCATTCTTTCTTGACACCTTACTAGGTTAACCTTGTCTGATGAAATACTTTGATATTGACCTTGGTCTATTCTTGAACAAGTGAATCTTAATTGAGGTCACAATACCTAACTCTAAGCAACCGACAAATCCAAAATCCCTCTTCCTTATTCACTATTCCGGTCACATTCCCGGCTATCCACGTCATTTTTGGATGAGAATTCTATCGAGGACACTATCTTCTAAGGTTTAGGCATACTTTTCTCTCTATGTTACTTTGATTCAATTTTCTACACATTAGTGAGCTTTGTGGTTACTTATAACGCACTATGGTGATAAGTTTATTCCATATATGGCTGTGTATTTGGTTTATCTATGAAGACTCGTGCCCATGTGATGGTGCCTTAGTCTAGACATGAAACTAGGATTTGTTTGCTTTGAAGGATTTTGCTATGAATTGAACCTTGCTCGAAATTCTTGAATGGGAGGTTGTATGTGAAAATTTTTGGTCCCTAGAATGTAGTGCTTAATTATTGCCTGACCATTGTGAAATTTTCTTTGGAATTGGATTTAGGAAGTGTCGGTGTGTTTCATATCCCATGGCTTGTTCAACACGATTGAAATTTTTTGAAGTGCACCTTTATCTCGACAAAATGTTTTGTTGATAAAAAATGCAAGTTTAGAGATGGAATTACCCTTGGTTGTGCTTGATATAATATGGAATTAACTTTGATTATTAGGGATAATGGTTGTTTTAACTGTCTGATTTCGAAGTGGATCCATTTATGTGTCAAATCTATTGTATTGCTCTTATAATTGCCAACTCTTAAATTGTGTTTGTTTAGCTTGTGCTATTTGTGGGAAAGTGATAGGAACTCCTGGTGCCTTCTATTTTACCCTACAAGTCGTAGTGGTACCTCATAGTAAGCACCAGTCACCTTTGGTTCCTTCATGTTTCTCATATGAGACCCACATACAACTTGTTGTACCTACTACGACTCATAGTAAGGGTCTCGTAAGCCTAACTGAGTTTTTAAAAATGGTCTCTAGAAAGAGGTACGAGGCCAGGTTATGACTCGTAGGTCCCCCTACAAGTGGTAACTAAATCTCATATCTGAGTTCAAACTACAATTTTCAGGAATCTTGGTACTACGAGGCCAGTGTATGACTCGTAGGACACCCTACGAGTCATTACTACACCTCGTATCTGTAGACCTACAACTGCATCAGTGATTCTCTATACTTAAATTATTTTTGTTTCTTGTTCTCTATTATGTGATTCATTTGATCAAACATATTGATGCTCACATGGGTAGTATGGTTTGTTTACAGATAAAATACCTCCAAATGATAAACGAGAATCTGAATATTTCAACCGAGGTTGGTTAATGAATCTTCTACGGCTGAGAGATCTGAGGGGTCTCTAGAAGTTCATAGGATCAAAATAGACCCTGAAGCTAATATACCTCAGACCTGGGCATGTACAATACAGATAGCTATGGAAGAAAGTAGTTCCTCCCAGCCTGAAGAGGAGGAACAACAATATCAAAAAGACGGGTTCAAGAGTAGTTTACCGCAGATGACCCCCACACATTTAGGGTCAGAGTCGGAGTCTGAGAGCACCTCCTAGTCCCAACAGTAAGAAGTCCAATCACAGGCCCCAACTGATTACAGATGGTGTGTCCTAGGGATGAAGATGATATATGCCAGGGGTTAGAGCTCAAGGGACAGGGAAAACCGATACGACAATTTCATGAGGAATTTAGGCAAAACGACTTGGGATTAGATAAAGTGCTTGGATTAGATGCGGAGATAGACAGACACAGACTACGATGAACTACACTGCAACTAGGCAATTATATACCTTACATTATTCATTAGTTTTATGTAGCCTATCTTGCTATACTCCACAAAGGGCTGCCAAAGAACAAGAATTCGATGGAGCAGTCGAGGTTACGGGTTGGGCAAGTCCAGGGTCGGAGAGTTCCTTTTTTGGAGGAGCTTATTTGACGGATTCAATTTGGGCCCAACTATAGAGTGCCTCAGTCCATGCAGAGTATGATAGTCGCATTAACAAAATGATGAGAGCGGTTAGTGAAAAAGATGTTAGGGCCAAGACTAAGCTACTACAGAGGATAGCTAGCCATATATGTGAGGAGGGGTTCAAGCATACATGAGTTACAAACCATGCAAATCTGATAGTGAAAGCCTACCTCTCTTTCTATGCCAAGGTTTGGTGGTCCATTATCTGTTGGCATATTCAGCCTACTTTCACAGATAATGTGAACACCTTGGAGCGAGTTGTGTTATTAGCCAACATTCTAGATAGTTGTGAGAGAGATTGGGCTCGGATTATCTCTGAAGCAGATCCATGAGTCCATCATCTGGATAAACACCTCACTGCCATTCCCTATTTTGATCCACCAATTATGTAGTGCAGTAGGTATTTCTATAGACCCCCATCGAGACCAACATATTGAGGCCACCTGCATCATGGATCCTAGTCTGATAAAGGCTGATGAGAACCCAATAGCCCTATATCGTGTAGCTCCTTTGGGAATCCTAGATCCATTCCCAATTGAGCCTAAGACTTAGGGTTCGACTCTAGCTACCATCGGTACTACTCCAATAGCTATAGAGCCTACACTAGCTATTCATATTGAGTCTACGCCATCCTCCAGTACTCCAGCACCAACAACACCTACATTACTAGTTGATGCTATTATCCCTATTGTTGCTTTTTCAGGCACTATTATACAGGGTGGCTACAGCGGAGTCCAGTATACAGGCTTTAGAAGCATAGATCAGACCTTCGATCAGCCAGACTATAAGGGACTCAGAGGAGAGGATAAAGGCATTTGCCCGCGATTTGGTTGATGAGAGAGTTAGAGCGGTGGATGCCCGAGTTGATGCTTTCGAGGTGAGAGTCCAGTAGAGGCTTCAGGGTGCTAGACCTACTAATACAACGACGACGATTAAAGAGTTGTCCAAGTTCATGCACAATTTATTACAGATGTTAGCTGCCCCTGTTGCAGTCCCAGAAGTTGCACCACCGCATGATGAGGTGTTTGACTGGTTAATTGTCTGCCTGCATGCTCAAGAAAGAGGCCCCTCAATATAGATAACCCAAAGTTGAGCCAGAAAAGGCCTAGACCTAATGCCCAGCCACTCCAAAGGAGGAACTAATATTAGTAGAGTTGGTGTAGGAGTTGATCTTGTTGGTGGTCATATAGAGATATCGGGAGTAGTAGACCTACATGGAGAGGGTAGCTTAAGTACAAATGCAACCCAGACTGCTAAAGAGGAGATTGGTGACCTAGGACCCTGCGGACCAAACTGATACCGATGCCTAAGTACCATGATGTTTGACCCTTTTGACCCCAGTTCTTATCTTTTCTTTATGGATACTTTGTTCTTTTGTTGGACAATCTTTTTATTATGTTGATTTTTGGATTTGTTTAAATATTTTTATATTGGATGTTGTTTTTACTTATATTTTGGATATTAGTTTTTGATTTTTAATGTGTGTGCATGTATGTATGTATATATATATATATATATATGTGTGTGTGTGTGTGTGTGTGTGTGTGTATAGAATTATGTATGTTTATATACATATGTATGTCTATATATGTATGTATATGAATATATACATATATATAGAATTATGTATATATTGTGCTTAGGGGTTGACTCTATTCAATTTATCAACTCGCTCACACAGAAGGCAAAAAATAAACTTTCTCAAGAGAATTTATTTGGGATATTAGGGGTGTGCAAGTGGTAAAGATGTATGACTTGTTGAAATAATATCTCCAAATGCAATTGAGTTTAAAAGATGCATTTTCAAATATGAGGTTCATCCCATTGTTCCAATCATGATTCTGAAACACGGAAACAGTAAAAATCAGTTTTTTGCACGCATTTCCTTCTTCGAGAATGGAAAGTCAGCTCATTACATGCAACCACTAAAAAACATGAACAGGTACTGCTAGAAACATTTTAAGAGTCAACGGCGTACTCTTTGCTATATGATTTACAACATAGCAAAATGTTGTAATCTATCCCCTGCAAATTGAATAAGAATTTTTCTTCTACTATTAACAAAAATTGGAGAAACTTGTATAATGAATAGACATCAAAGTTCGGTCAGTTTTTTCCTCTCTATATTTCACCTCCTCTAACGTAAAAGAAATTGTAATATATCTGTTATGACAAGCTAATTTATGAGAATGAAATACTTAATAACGAACATTTATCTTATTCAAGAACCATACCACTTAATAACTTTCATTATACTCCATAGTAAAGAGTACAACATTTGTGCAACAAGTGCTATACTCTTTATTCAAAGATACTCGTGCAAAACATTTGATACATTGCAACAGACTAAGTTTACAGAGGTAAGTTTCCAATGAACACAATTATGCAGATTTTAGTTTTCACTTGGCCACTTAAAAGACTTCATATGCTTAATTAAATATAGAGAGACATTACTTTCAACCGTTTTGCTATACATCTTTTAGAAACAAACAAATAATTTCACTTAATAATTGTTGGTAAATATTCATGAAAGTGTCCTGTAATGTCTACTGCTGAAGATTTTGTTGTTCAACAAAACAAATGTGGTGATGAAAACATAACCAACCCTATTTGAACAGTAAAAATTGTGTCGTGAGAAAAAAAGAAAGCAAAAAAATGCATTCCTCTAACAAGTCTAGATGAAAATTTACCCGAAGTAATTGCTTGCCATTCATGGATTTTGACTTGATTTACCACAACGGCTTCTACCATGACCTTGGAACTAGGTGCCTATAAGGAAAAAAAAGCATAAATTTTCATGATTAATCCACATATTAAAAGTAATGCAGATATTCACTACTTGAAAAATTAGAAAAACAACAGACTTACTCAAGTCTTGAATTATGCTTCCACCTAATTTAATTGTTGGAATGTGGGAAATGTTCGACCACCGGGAGTTTGGGCCACTCTGCTTAGTACAACTTTTTTCTAACTCTGGGCAGCCTTTAATTGTTAGGTGCCATAATTTAGTGAGGCGTCGAATGGCATCTCTAGATGGCAGATACTCTAGTTTTTTGCAATTATATAAGCATAACTCTTCCAAAGAAATAAGGTTGCCGAGCCCATCCGACAGAGCTTCTAACAATGGACAATCACAGATATTCACATACCGTAATTTGGGCATGGCATCTGAGAAGTCCACATATTGTAGATGATTGCATCTCCATAGCTCTAATCTTTCGAGAGTAGTAAGATTGTCAAGTCTATCAGGAAGAGCCTTGATAACGAAATCATGTATTTGCAAGTCAATTAGGGCAGAGAGTTGCATAAGCTAATAGAGAAGAGAATCCCAGTGCTCACGTCCGTACACCCACAATGTACGAAAGGACAACATCTGCTGAATGCCATTAAATATCAATTGAAATGCCTCAAAACTCACCATCTCTGAGAAACGACCAATATGCAATTCCTGTAACCTAGTGAAGCGGTGAAGGTGCCCTGCGGGTACACTAATCAATTTGGAGCATTTTGATATATTCAAGTGCAAATGTGAAGGCATTTCCCACACATGTAAAGGCAAGGAGACTAAGTTGATACAGTAGCAGACAAGCAAAAATTTTGGGGACGGACAATACTCTAGCATTCCATTTGGTAAACTGGTCAATCCATCACAATTCCGTAACTCAAGAATTTGGAGGGAAGTCAAATAATTCTCTCCACTGGGAACGGGAAAAGAACTGAAATTAGGGCAGCCACTAATCTCTAAGCTCTTCAGAGAATGGAGATAGTATAAGCTTTGTGGCAATCCACGAAACTCTCTGCAGAATGAGACCGATAGGTGTTGAAGAGCAACGTTGCTGCGTAGCATCTCATCTGGAAGACAAGTGACCTGTTTCACATCAGAGACTCTAAGCTTTAAGAGAGATGTCAAGTTGCTGCACAAATTCAACAATGGCATTTCACTATCAACTCCATCAATTCTTAATTCACAGAGGATTTCAAATTTATTAGGAGTACTTTTTAACCGTGGACACTTTGTAATCCTCAATTTCTCAAGCCCAAGAAACATTCTTACTCCAACTTCATTTCCCTTCCACTCAATAAGGCTAGACATATCCTCCAATGCTAGTTCTTTCAATGACGGGAACACTTGGATATTGCTGCTTTATTCAATATTTTTACCATCAATCCCATAAAGTGTGGGTCTGATGCATTCCACCTTATGAAAACCTGATAGATCAAGATGCCGAAGCAATTTTAGTTGGCCAAGCAATGGAATTTCATTATATCTTTTGCAACCACTTAATTCCAACATGACCAAATTTGGTAGCAAATCTTCATAGAACTATGAAGGAAATTTAGTCCCTAAATAGCCCACTATTGCTAAGGTTTTCAAGTTAGGATGAGGTTGAAGACCATCGAAGACATATTCATCATTGGCTCACTTCCTTCTGGTTCATAATGGAACCACAGATATGATAGCTTGTAGATATTGGATTTCTCTTGTAAACGTGTTGTCTAAGCGTCTTCTCTATTACATACCAATTAGAGACCATTGATCGTCAATCCACCTATTAGGTTTTTCAAATGAACTAATTCTTCTATTTGACGACCTTTCTCTAAACCTACCTTGGAAAACTGTAGGGTTTGAAGACAAGTCAATTGCCGCATATTAAGTGTCATCTAAAAATGATTTTTATCAACATAGTAAAAACTGTAGTAAATGTGCCTCAAACTTACCATATTTGTCATCTCATATGGAAGTTCCTTGAGTGAATAGCAGTTATTGACTCTTAATGCTTGCAAATTATAGAGCTCACAGACGGAGTTGGGCAAGGCTGTAAGCTTAGTGTTCGAGAGGTCAAGATATCTCAAGTATATTAGCTTGCCGATTTTGGCTAACAACTCCTTGATTCATGAAATGGACAAATTTAAAACTCTCAAGAACTTAAAGCTCAACAACATATCTTCTGATATATAATTGCTTCTCCAAAATAGTGTGCACAAACGTTATGGCCCATTTATCTTATTGATTTGACCCCTTGGTGACTCCCATCCAAAGTATCAAACTTGAGAAAGTTCTTCTCCGTCTTTTCCCTTCGGATCAAATAGTTTAGATTTTAATGTATCTCCAACCAAATCATGCACAAGATCATGCATCTTGTAGTGTGTTTTATTGTTGTGCTCATCTAGCTCAATATCTTGCAGCAAAGAATTTTGTAATAAGATCTAAAAAAATCTATGCCCAACGTCTTCCATCACATTGGTCTCTTGACTTGGATGGAGAAAGCCTTCTGCTATCTAGAGTTGGATAAGTTGTTCCTTTTAAAACTCAAAATCTTTTGGGAACACTGCAAAGTAAGCAGAACATTTTCTCAGTTGTGGAGATGGTAGATAGGCATAGTTGAGAGCTAGGATTTTCTTTATGCTATTTTCCCCAACATTATCTTCACGTACACTGAGGGGATTGCCATCAAGAATTGCTTGCCATTCATGTTTTACCTTACTGCGTAAGAGGCCTCCTAACACACTTGCAGCCAACGGTAGACCTTGACACATTTTAACAATCTTGTTGGCCATGCTTGCTAGTTATTCTGGAACATTCCCATCAACAAATGCTTTTTGTTTGAAAATAGACCAACAATGATCTTTTGATAATTTTCCCAACATATGAAGATCTGTTGCTATTATGGATGCCACCCTCTTCATATGAGTAGTCACAAGAATATAGTTTCCTCTAGAGGTGTGTATTCCTCTCAAGGTGTCCATAAACTCATACCACAATTGTTAGGTAGTGGAGCCTGATAATATATTTAGCAACCCCAAATTTTAGGTGCTACTGTTTATTCTCTGTGTATACTTGTATTCTATGTAATTGTAAATATTTGAATATCATTAATATATATACCCTGTTGTCGTGGAAGTTACCCAATTAATTTTGGGGTTTACCATGAAAAAATACTCTCTCTCTCTGAAATTATTCTCTCTGACTTCTCTCTAACTTCTATATAAAGAAGAACTCTTTTTCTTAAATCTTCATCATCTTCTTCTTGTTGCTGCAGAGTACGGATTTATATTACCCAATAACAACGTGGAGTCAACCCGCCACAAATCATCCAAGACTAGCAAACAGTTTCTCCCTCCCAAATCGTCTTGTAGCTTCTTGACTATTATATCTCTCCTTGGAACCTCAACTTTCCTCTCTGTCAATAATTCGAGGATTTGTTCAAGAAAGTTCTTTGTTTCTGACATTTCAGGTAGACACAACCATATTCGCTTTTCAAAGCATTTCTTGATCTGCTCATCATTGAAAATTGTCTTAGGGACAGTTGTTTTCCCTGAACCCCCCATACCCACTACGGGAATGCTGCACAGAGTAACATCCTCC